>VCAU01000021.1:0-212843 GCA_015844325.1 Aspergillus nanangensis | reverse complement strand
CCTCCCCCCCCCCCCCCCTGCTTCCAACTCCATGCATCAGAAACGATAATGAGATTGAAGCCGCCACATATTCGTTGGGTAACCCCAGGCTCAATAGACTCGGAATGCTACAGTCAGCCGTTGGTAACTATGCGACCGCATCGTCTGATCCATTCCTCAATCCCCCCTTCCGTTTGATAATTGACGCCCTCCCCAAATCGCGCAGCGGCTCAGCTGTCGATCCGGTCGAGCAAACAAGGCCAATTCAGAGACGTTGCCATGCCAGTGATGACTCTCCATCGTGGATCTCGTCCGAAGCCCCATATTGTTCCAGTGAACTAACATACCTCGACATGCCTTCTTCCAGATCCGACTCAGGTAACTAACTGGTCTAAACACTGTTAGGCCTCATAACTGTCCGTTTCAGAACCTATCAGAGATGAGAGAAAATAGGTGGCAGTAAGACATTTTATCCCTGGTTGACAGCACAAGGGAGGTCTAAGCCAGGTCGAGAGGCACGACAGTCCTTGCGGTGGCGGTGATATTGTACTGTCCGACTGTGCCTTTTGTGCAACTGTGGGAATTTTGAGGAGGAGAAAAAGAAAACCAAAAAAAAAAAAAAAAAAAAATCGAGAAGTTCACTGTGGTCCAGTCCAGTCTTATTCTTTCTGGACTGAATGGAAATCAGCCCTTGGTTATTAAATGATTCTGTTTTTCAGTTACGTACTTTGTATCTTTCCTCCAGCTTCATCTGGACTAGGGATTATTCTTGCCAAGCAACCCTAAGAGATGGGAGTGGAGTCCCCTGTTCTCCTGCAATGATAACGAACCACCAAAAATTCTCTTCCAGCTCCAAAAGGGAAATTCGCCAGTTCGGGAACATATTTGGGAGTGGGTGGGAAATAAGAGAATGACTTTTTTTCTGGATTGTATAATATAGTTTGGATTTTCCAAGTATGAAGGTTCGTCGAGGTCTTGTAGATACAGTAGTAGATATACACCAATGTTGCTGGAATTGGGGGTTCATTGACGAAGCCTCATTAATATTAATACGAATATTCATATTAATATTTTTACAACAGTACGTACGTACTATTATTCTTTGATAGATACATCCTTCTCTTTTTGTTTTCTGATTTTGATTTTTTTCCCCCACTGTATATCAAAAAGGAGACTGAAGATAATGCATCCACATTTCCTGGTTAGTAAGAACTCCTCGAGGCTAAAAGGGACTAGCTGATGGTCTGCCCTGTTTTTCAGAAATGATTTCTTATCATCCGATTCAATTCATTCATGTTCATCTTCTTGTTCTTCTCATAAGGCAGCTGGGGTTTATAAAATGACCATTAATGTTTCCAGGAAGAAGAAGAAGAGAACAGAAAATCAATATCATAATGAAGATAACAACCATAATCATGCTCCGTAAAGGCAGAAAGACAGAAACAAGCTGATGGGATATAATTAGAAGACGATCTGGTCCGATCCACCCGGAATGGTGAGACGGTGAAACTAGATCTCAACCGTTGTTGGCCAGTCGGGCTACGTAACGCATCCTTGTCTATTCGCAACATCCCCGAACACTGGATTGACCCACATTATTATCATCGTCGTAGTTGAGTAGGATCCCACGCAAGCTGGCAACCAAGCTTGGGCCCATTATTTTGTGGCCTAGTTGCATTGGAAGGGGGGAATAAGAGAGAAAAAATAAAAACAAGAAATAGTCCATGAAACCCTAATAAGAATTATTCTTGTGATTATTTTTGTTTTTATCATTTATCATCCCTTCTCGCTGATTCTTTCTTTCTTTCTTTCCGACCGACATATACACAACGTGCCTGTAGCCCCATCCTACCTCAATTTATGGGTTTGATTGACCCCATTTTTTTTCATTATTTGGTTTGATTTGATTTCCTAATTTTGAGGCAATCTTACTGATGGGGGTTATGCGGGGTGGAAGGTTGTTGTTCCATTGATTCGTCAGTCGCAACCGCAAACGGTCGCCCTCACTTCTCACAGACTGTCGTTGTCGTCCCTCCCCCGTCATCAGCTTCTATCGACCCTCCAATCCAATCCAATCTAATCGGTCGCGGGTCGGCCAATTCTCTGTTCCTTTCAAACGCCTATTGCCCTGGTTCGTCATCCCCTCTCAGGAGAGGGGCGTTGTCCAGCGCATTTAACTAGGACGAAAGGGCTTCCCAACTTGTCCTCCTACTCCAACCCACCAGGGTTGTATATACCTCATACCGATACAACGACTACCTTGAGCTACCTACCTATCTAATCTACCTCCCTAATCTATCGGCTCATTCACCTCCCCCGACCCTAATCTTGGTGGCCTGTCCTTCGTTTCCCACCACCACCACCACCATCATCATGCCTTTCTTTGAACAGCTTCGGCGTCGCTCCAGGGCCAGTTTCCGAACCGGCAGAACCCACGGCGTAAAACCCAATGGTTCACAACCCAATGGTGAAATGCCCTTGGGAAAGTCCTCATCCACCATCGATACCGTCTCCTACAGCTCCGTCACCCCTCCTTCGTCCATCAAGCCAACTATTTCGTCGTCAAATCTTCCCTCATTGAGTGAATCCAACAGTAGTACCAATGGCACCGGTTCGCTCCATCCTCAACGATCAAACCCTGTCGCATCGCCTGCTCAGCGGAATAGCATGATTGTATGTGACTCTCCCCCGCTCTGGTTAGACTTCTTCGCACGCTGACCACCAATTCCTTTGTCCAGGGTGGCAGCCCAGTGTCAGGCCATAGTGGCATACGATCGCCAACTCCATCCTCCCCATACGCCCCCCGAATAGTTTCTATTTCGGATAATGCGTGGGTAAGTCACCTTGTTGTGTCGCTCCTTATACCTCACCATCAGTGGGCTTCATCGAGAGCTGGTGTCTATGGATAGAGTTGACTTGGCCCGACCGTTGTCTAGGTTCACCAAAAGGTACTGTTGGTCTATGGACAAATCGGGGATCCGAGACAGCATCCCCTTGATGGAAATATGACAGTAGGCCATCACCAGGAAGGATTCCCTCCCATCAGCTGGCCTGTCACAGCATCCCATTTCAAGGCCCTTGTGCATCTTGTTCCGGGCCCTAATCGGGTCCGGTTCGACTTTGTCTCGACGAAACTGTCATCTGGAAGCACTCATCCAGCCGTCCATACTTCCTGGATATGTATCAACTATCTGCCGCTGGTCAATAGCCCGCCTTTACACCTCGTTATCTTACTCGGCAAGGATTCGAAGGGAACGTTCGACACCACGCCAGAGAAGGCCCAGCGAGAAGGAAACGATCTAGAGACCGCCATCCGAAAGTACCGAACGGCAGCCTACCTTTGGCAGGCATTTACGGGAGAGCAAATGTTTCGCAACAATTTTGGCCGACGGTGTTTTCGATTCGAGGAAGAGTGGCAGACGGGGACGTTGAGCCGCCGTGATATATCCCAGGGACAGATGCGAAATGAAGCTAAAATACACGTTGTTCGCACCGAGAAAACAGTTGCAGAACTCAGAGACCTCAATATTGCCCAGCAACATGGACCCGCCACCCGGAAGGATGAGCTATTCCGCATTGCAAAGGACGCCGTGAAGGACTATTTCCATCTCAAACCCGGACAAAAGCAGTATATATCCGTTCTCCTGCTAGACTCTCATTGGGATACAGCTTCCCAGACCATTACCGGCCACGCGGCCTTGGGCACAGGCGGAGGCGATATCAAGATGGCAATTTTTGGTTCTCATAGTCTTCACAGCTACCCATCTTACCTGGAGGACGTTGTCGAGTCTTTCTCGGACTGTACTCGGACGAATACCGAGTTCGTGGCGAACGACTGTGGTGAAGCCGGCTCCAGTTGGGAGGCTGCGAACATCGGCATCGGCGCACACTTGCACGAGGTGGGCCATCTCTTTGGATGTCCACATCAAGAGTCTGGGATCATGCTCCGGGATTATGTCCGATTCAATCGGTCCTTCTTGACTCGGGAACCATTTGCGACCCGGACTAAAACCCAAGGTCTGAAGCTGTGCCTACCTCAGGATGAGTGCAACTGGCATCGACTGGATGCCTTGCGCTTCCGTTTCCACCCATGTTTCCGGCTTCCTGGAGATGCCCCTGCGAGCTCCGACGATAGTGTTCAAGTGTGGCCGGTCGAAAATGGTAAAATCCTCATTACTGCCGCCTCTGGGGTCGCATTTTTAGAGTTGTATGCGGAAGAGGATCCGATATGCCACAATTTTATTGAATATACCAACACAGAATCCAGCAGCAACGGACTTCCCAAACAAATTACAGTGACCGAAAGCGAATTACGACAAAGAGTGTTTGGCAGCGAAAGGGAGAAGAAAAAGAACATCAAACTGACGATCGTCTCAGGAGTTCTTGGGAGCCACACCGTTGATTCACTGAGTAGCCTCAAGTCCAAACTCTCCCTCGTGAAACTTCCCAAGGGCAATACGGGCTACCAGGGCAGTAAATTGGGATTCTCTCAACTGGAGGGTAGTGAACCGCAGCAGCTCCTCTTGGAGGGTGCATTCACCTCCACCAAGCTCTTGACCTCCATTAGGGTCTACCATGGACTTGCATTGGATGGGCTAGAGTTCTTCTACGAGGATGCCACGAGTCAACTCTTTGGTCAACGAGGAGGGAAAGCCGGTGGTGATGATTTTGTCCTTGGTATGACATGCCCTTGCTCATGCCTCCTAGTTGCTTGGTGATATTTGGACTAACGGGCGCATCAGATACTCGACGTGGGGAAATCATTCTCGGCTTTTATCTAAGGGCTGGAGCCTGGATTGATGGCCTTGAGATCCTAACTAGTTTGGGGAGAAAGTCTGGTATCTTTGGTAATGCCAGCGGCGGATCAGGGTGAGTTCTGTTCATTCCTTTATTTGGGGGAGGTCTATCCGTTGAGAGCTAATTTATATCTAC
This sequence comes from Aspergillus nanangensis, assembly GCA_015844325.1. Taxonomy (NCBI): domain Eukaryota; kingdom Fungi; phylum Ascomycota; class Eurotiomycetes; order Eurotiales; family Aspergillaceae; genus Aspergillus; species Aspergillus nanangensis. The sequence goes on along the minus strand of VCAU01000021.1, from coordinate 207,932 downwards.
AGGCACACACTGATCCCACCTCTGGGTTACAAAATCGCCGGCATCACAGGATCTTGTGGTGCCTGGGTTGATGGTTTCTCACTAATAATTATGCACTAAACTTGATTGCCACATTGTGAGGCGTAACTGTCTCCGGTGTTCTAATTCGGATGAGAAGTTCGAAAGAAAAAAAAGTCCACCGCTATATCCCCCGTTTTCACATTTGATACACTTGCATGGCAGGCTGGTGTGGCTGTCTGTTTCCGTGCGATCGACTCGATATTGAATCCATGGCACCTTTTCCGGTCTCATGCGAAGTGTTTCCCCCACCGTTCAGGTTATCAATATAGTCTGGAGGATCCGCTCATTTTATTTTCCTTGTGTTTCACGGCGAAGTTTTTATCCTCTCTCTCTCTTCTTCAGCAATACACGACCGCATGACGAGGAGAGCTCTGCTGTTTGTCTGGTTTGAGCGTATAATGCATATCTCTGGGATATTATACCTTGTTCACATGGGCTGCACCCAGGAGTTCTGGTGTTGTCTTGCTTGTTTTCTGTTTTCTTTTGTGGTTCATACTATAGGACGGGGATCCCCACCCCCCGAAGATACAGGGCGCGTGGTTGACATGATATGCCATGGGATGAGCTGGACTTGGATCATTGGCGATTGATACTGGGAATATCTGTACGGGAAGATAATTTTCGTCGTCTGACTGACGTTCTTGGAGATAATGAATTCTCCTGTGTCTATCATTGTGTCAGGATCTATGTATTGTGGTACCGAAAATGTCGTCATCGGCCTCTTTTGGTGTCTCCTACTCGACTGGTGGTGGTTGTACATGACATAGAGCTTGTCGCACGAATTCACCCCTCAGCCACCAACCCAAACAACCTCATGACGTATCAGTCCTGGGTTACTTTTCTAGAATCCCAGATTGATTGACCACGATATTCTCCAATCCCAACCGTACCTAAACCCTTGTCAACTGAATTGTATCAGAGTTAACGAATGACCACAAGCATCCATGCCAACTTTTAAGCTTATTTCATGCGGGATGACAACAGACAGCACGCAATCCCCCATCAGAAAACGTAAAAACTCGGCCGTTGGTAAGGCTAACTTGATTGTTTGAACAAAGAATGTTTATGTGTTTCAACATTGGACTGGACGCGAGGGATTGCATCTCAGCTGAATGGGTCGTCATCATCAATCAAACACCGAGCGCCCCCAATATACACTAGGTAGATAGCTTTTTTTTTTTTTGAACACGCTAGCTATAGATCGGGTTCGTATTGCACAGTCTAGATGGGTGCTGGTCTCTCTCGATCGGGTTACGGCATGCCATATTGTCCTCAGAAGGACGGATGTTTAGGGCTTCGTGCATCGGGAAGAAGGAAGGGGGAAGGGGGAGGCTCTTCTCGTTCTCCGATGACCTGAAACGGCCTCTGACCTGCTGTAACGGTTTGGATGCACCGGATATTGAGTTAAGTTTTGTTGATCGGAGAGATCAGGCGAAGGGACTTATCCATGCAAGGTTTTAGATATGTTTGTGGGCTGTTGACTGCATTACAAGTTATATATATTGAGTCGTTGGATAGACGTTTACTTTTGTGGTATGCGTCTGGTAGGTAAGGTAAGGTGGCTTTGATGACTATGGTGACTGTAGATTTTAGTTTATTTCTATTTCTAATTTATTTATTTTTATTTTTGGCTGGATGGCGTGAAAAGGCTGTCGATAGTGTACTGTAGATAGATAGATAGATAGAAAACTCGCAGGGGAGTTTTTTTTTTTTTTTTTAAAAAAAAAGAAACAATAATAATAATAATAATAAAAATATAAATCAATTGACAGACCTCTATAATCACCGCCGAGGAACACCGGAGCATGCACGGATATCAATCTCCATACTCTTCTTTTCAAATCAGCAAGGGGAGAATGTAAATCCCCCATCGATACATATCTTCTACACCCAGAGAGAGAGAGAGAGAGAGAAAGAAAGAAAGAAGGAAAGATAGATTACCTACAATACCGACAAGATGACAATACATGCAGAGATCCTGCAAAAGCAATAATGATAATACACATAAACCACATCATCATCCATCCTTCCTATGCATTCATCAGCATGCAGGCCGTATGTAGTATCATGGGCAACATTATTTATTATACGTAAGTGGGTACAACGCAGAAAATGCTCGGTGCCTAGAGTATCTCTTCCATCACCGCCGACCTCCGATCTAACCTATGATATTATTTGTCGGGGAAATAGCAGCCAACGATGGCTCATCATCTGTTAGTTCGGGGTTTGGTCGTGTCGGGGTCCGTGATCTGTTGTTGTTGATGTTGTTGTTTGCCCCCAATCCACTATCACATCCACGGGTTTTTTTTAAGTTAATTTTGGGGGTTTTTTTTTAAATGATTTTTTTTTAGAAAAAAAAAGAAAGAGAAAGAAAAGAGAGAAGGTGTGGATGATCATTCCACAAGGGTGGAAGAATAATCTGCATAAAAGATGTGTCACCATATCTTCAACGATGGCGAGAGAATGTTCTTTACCGAGTACAAGTGAGTTTAAGTGGATTGGACGGTAGAAGACGGCAGAGGTGAGGTGGATGGCTTAGGTAAGTCCTGGGCTCGTTCGGATTAACTACTTAGTATGGTACGTTGTAGTGTTAGGGAGTCTCATGGATCTGCTCATTCGTGCGATGGTTTATAGTATCCGCTTCGATGAGAAGGAATAATGGATGGAAAGTGACACCCAAAACACAAAACACAGCCCGGCGATCAGCTTCCGAACGTTCCACTCCTGACTCAATGGAGGTTTGATTGGCTATTGGCCTCATGTCAATTGTGTCCTCCATTATTCCATTTTTTTCCTATCGCTTAGAGAGTTGTAGCCCACCATATCTGTACCATGGGGTTGATGTTAGTGGTTCATTTCTGTTGATCATGTAGGATCCTGTAAATTTAGTTCAAATGAAACTGGTACCCTCTTACAGAGATACGGTGTTAGTGATTGCAATTCCCGGGGAATTCTAATAATAGGGGAGACTCGATATTGTGAAAAGATAACAATCACAATGACATCATTGAAAAGAGGGAAGAGTGGAAGTTTTTCCCGGGTCATTCATTATTGGCGGGTTGAGCTACCTGGTAGGAGTACGTAGGTAAATTTCTGACTAAATGACAGGCCGAGTGTAAGGAACCCATGTCCCTGGGCACGAAAATTGATTGGTTCCATTTAGGCTTAATGGTTCCTGTCCCTCATACTACACTGCCATTGGTGGTATATCCAAGCCACAAGCGACAGACCTTCTTTCTCCCTTCCACATTCTAACAGAACTGTTAGGGGGAAGTTTGTTGGACGTATCTGGAAAACTCGCATTCTCCGGCCACCCCAAAGAAGAGAAGTCGCCTCCCCCCTAGGTTAAATGCATTCCACAGCAAACAAAGAGGGAATAAAAACAGCCACAAAAAAAGACAAACAAGATCGAGAATCTAACCTTGACATCCGATCGTGTGCATGCATTTGGCAGTGACAGCACGATCGCCTCATCGTGGGGTTTTACCGATCAGCTTCTGCATGATTATTCTGCCTTCAACGTACTGTAACAAAACGGAGGCTTTCTCCGTTTCATCCACAACCAATAATCTTGGGTTTTGCATGTTAGCGATCCAGCGCATATGCCCTTCAATGCAATTGCACCAGGCCCTTTCCTAAAGATGAGTCTTTGGGTCACTAATAGGATATCTTTTTAAGTTACCTCCCATTTAATTTTCCCCCTTCATGTCGTCTGACCTTTTAGTTTCAGAAAGCAAACAGTTACCTTATGAATTACCTAATGTTGGGATTATATAACAGGCACCTACACTAAACTACCTTCGGTTGGTAGGTACGTCCCGATGACGTCATTCGGCCATAGTCGGTATCTCCATCCTATGATTATCTCCCGCCATGGTTTGTCTGTCGCCTCATATCCACCGATGTACCTGAATATGAAAGGGAAAGGTACTCTGTACATATGCGGGCCTTTGCGCCGTATACAAACACACGTTGTACTCTGTAAGTTACAATACAGTTTATGGATCGACACCTACATCCTTGGTCTCTTCCTCGGGAGATCTCACCAAAGTACGTTATCAATAATAGAGGACACGCACATCACCATAAACAGGTGTATACCACCCTTTATCGAATGATCGTTCGCTCTCCGTGTTGTGTGTTGTCTGACAGGAGGGTATGACAAGGAGGCGCAGGGGGGGAAAACACACAATGTGGCAAGGGCCTTTGGACAACGGGGATTTTATTGGCCATGGATATATTAAGTGGGGGAGAGGACACGGCTCAGTTCATCACGAGTTCAGATGACTGACTGACTAAGTAGTAGCAGTACTACTACTACTACTGGTAAGTAGGTAGGAGATACGTACCAAGTGACAAAAAATCTTTTTTGGATCAGATATCTATCTGCCTGTTCAGCATCCCCGGCCCTTATGCACCACATCCCAACTATTAAGTGGCAAACCGGAGTTACCACGGTAGAGACCTCATTTGCTTCTGTCGATCCTCCCCGTTGTTGATTCATTCGATATCTGATTGAAATGTGTACGTGCTTTCCATCATGATTGGCAGGAACTACACCCGCACATCGTCCACTCCGAGGAGTTGGGATCCTTTCATATTCCTGGTGGACTTCTCTCCGAAGATCATCCAACAACCATGACTCTAGCAAGTCAATGGCAGAACAACCGACAAATGGTGTTTAGTGACTTGACTCAAGGTACCTCGGTGCATAGGTATTGTGTGGTGTCAGTTTGGGCGCTGGCGGAGAATCAACTGAGTAATAGTCAGTCATAAGTCCCATCAATAATGCCTTTGGTGGCGTCCATAGTTATCGTGGGGAACGGCAGCGGTCCAACTTCCCGAGCGGTGGCTCATACTTTTTTTCTTTCTTTGGGTCAACATTGCATTGCCCTTGCTTCATTCAATAAACGTTATTTCGCCAACTTTCGTTTTTGGGTTGTATAATTAATCATCAGACAAGGTTAACTACTACCTCGGTACCTCCTAGACATCTTTATTATAACCAAATAATTCAAATGTAGTCCTGGTCGCTATATCCAATGGCATTTGGCAACATGTGCATTGAAGATGCCTTTGTAGTGCCCAAGATATGATTCTCCAGTTGACAACTGGAATACGCCACTCTTTCTCCATTTTCCGACTCAACGGCGGTGACCGGCATGCTCTGGGTTACCTCGTTATGAAGTATTTCAACTGATCTACATTTTTTTTCTGCAGCTCATGCATGTATAACCCTCTGCTGTCATACCAAGGTACCTTTCTCTTACGAAAGCCGTGCATTTCTACTGCCCCACTCCCCGGTTTTACCGTTTCACTTGAGAATTACCCAAGTAGGCAGTTTATCCACCTCCTCACGCTGCGTGGCTTGTGGCTTGGGCACCCTCAGGCGAGGACGAAGGAAGAGAGGGCCCAATCAACATATGACGCCAGAAATTTCCCCCGAGTTGTCAGGGCCAGGTAAGGCTGAGAACAGAGTTGTGACGCGTGTGCACGAGAGCTAAGGTCGAGTCAGATCCTTGCAACCGCCAGTCAATATGTCCATCTCTACCTTAGGTAGGTACTCATGTAGTCCAACAGATGGAATCATTCGGTATCTCATCGGCGGGTGGAGAAGGAACATACGGCCAAGTGCCCAGGTAGGTAAGTACCTCCTTCTTCCGATGCTGTCCGGAAATAGAGTACAAGATTGTGACGCAAATGTGTAGCCCCATTTACTCGATGATACCCCTATGCAAATGATCGGCGAGGCTTCATGGGAATCCCTCCGTGGCGCTTTTTTTTTTTTTAGAATCGGGTCCATATTCCAACAAATTAGGTGAACTCCCCGCGCGCGAAGCTATCTCAAAAAAAAAATCGCAAACATGCCAAGTGTGGACTATTTGGATAGCCCATACAATGTAGGTATGGCTTTAACCATGACGTTTTTTGCCTTGTTCGAGAAGATGCTATTGACACCTCAACACTGTATGTACCTTAAAAAGCCTTGAGGTATGCATGGTTACCCTATGTTACAATACATGGCGCGATACGGGATTGAGTTTCGGAGAGCTCCGTGCGAGCTTGGCATCGCCGGTATATCCAAGCCCTCTGATTGGCGGCTTTCGTTCCCTGCAATCACACCACCCTGTTCCTGCCTCAGGCACGCAATTCTCTTCAATACCTTATCTGCTGATCTAAGATACCTGGGGTGCTAGTTACCGTATGGTATACCACCCCCATACTCATATCAAACTGGTACCTTGATTACGGTACCAATTGATTGATACCAGGTACCTCCCTGAGGTAGTACCTTCGCTATGGATGGCTCTATAGAATATACTTCTATGGAAGGTACCTAATCTACAGTGTCACCCATTGTGCTACCTTAGGGTAGGCCCAAAACACAGAATACATTTTAGTCTCTTGCCTCAGTAAGTTACGTCTAATTCCTCCATCTTACTGGATCGTGGGCTTGCTCCCTCCCTCTATTTCTCTCTCTCTACCTATATACATGCCAAAACGGATATCAAAGTCCTCGGCCGATGTTTTTTGACTTTATCGGTCCCTCTCGGTGATGCCGACTGGGTAGCTTTCGCCCATCTCCCTTGTGACACAAGTCCATGATAATAGTGTTTATGGATGACAGCGTGTCCCATGGGCCAACCTTTAAAGGCCTTAAGCTCTTAGAGGCTATGCGGGGACATTGGCTGTCATAGACAAGAACTAGTGGATATATTCCCGCGCCTCCTTAGCTATGTTACTCATGACTTGAGGCGACCATGTTGATGCATTGGATGTCTAATTCCACCACCTCGAGTGGCGCCTATGCTATCAAAAGCCGACCATTGAGATCATATGGAAGGAAGCAGCCACAACGCCCCCCCAGATTGAATTGTTCGACACGGGGTAGCGCCACAACAAACCCATGGAGGCCTCTTTCTATGGAATTACTTCGTCTAGACGATGTTATACTTCCTTGCCTCCTTCGGTGAAGTATATCCTAACGACGGCGTACAAAGACTTGAGTGATTGTTGGGCCTAGTTACCAAGGGGTTGGGATATGCCAAATTACGGAAGTGGCTGAACTCAAGGATTGTAGCTTAGGTTAAAGCTAGGCGGGATTTCACAATGTGACTGAAAGTTCTTCGCATGCAGCATTCTATAAGCAGGACGAAGTACATAATGAGGCGTTGAGGGTTATATTTTGGGGGATGGGCATGTTGAAAGTGGTATGTTTATTTCATTCTATATCAATAGTTTGCATAGCTAGCTCGATTAAATCTTCTGGGTAGCGCCAGTAGAATGCCTGAGACAGGATGATGGATGAAATGGGATGATACAATACCTATTAATACGATGTCAGCTGCGAGGCCTGAGGTATCCAGTACCTGCACGAGAATGAAAGCCGACCGTGGTAATACGTGGTAATTCAAATCCAGAGAGGGAACCCACAACTCCTCAGTCCCTCCGTTGCTTTTCTGCCCCACCGATCCTGGGTCTTGCCTGTTGTTGGTTGACTCCATCCCTGTAAATCATATCAGAGGTCAGTGGATAAGAGATTTATTCTTTCAGAAAATTGATTTTTTTTTTAATTTTTTTTTAGTAATACTACGACTACTAAATAATAATATTAAAATATTTAAATATTAAAAAAACGCCGCCTAAAACAGAAAAGGGAAAGAGGATTTAGAAACCAAAATTAAAAAAGAGTTTCCCCAAATCATCCTCATACCTCATTTCCATTTCTTTTCTGCCATTCATTGATAGTGGTTGTCATTGTACGTCACTTCCTGCTCCTCCATGTGGCCCCTTTCTATTTTCTTCAGCTAATATAACAATGGGGACAGGATCACATTCTTCACTTACACAAATCCTCCGAGAATAACTCTTCCTAACTCCTTTTTTTTTTCATAAGAAAAAATAAGTTAATTAATAGCTCGGAAGGCCCTACGCCGGAAAACACTCCCCCATCCACTCAGATCGGTAGAGCTCCTATTACTACTTGGGGCGGCCTCTCCCGTTTTCTCAAGAATCTACTACTACCTAAACTGTCTCCTCCCCCATCATTCATACCTTCCGTTCCCCCTCCTCTTCGTTCTCTCTTCGCGCTTTGAGAGAAAAATAAACCCCCCGCTATCTCTTACGCCGACATATTCCGTCTCTTTTTTTGTCTCATAATCCCATTTCCCTTTGTTTTCTTTCATACTTCTCTCCTCCAAACCTTCGACCCCTTCATACTACCCTCCCAGTGTACATTCCCGCCGCTCTACTACCTTTCCTTCTATTTGGGCCCCGATTGCTTCTGATTTTCTGTTTCCCTAAGCGCGACTGCGATCGTTCCTTTTCTTGCGGTGGTCTTAAGTCAGATCGCCGATTATACCGATCGCAGTCCAGCCCACAGCAATCCAGCAGAACCATCCAACTTCCTTTCCTCTCTACACAAGGCCGTCACACTTCACATCAGTTTGAATTTATTGATCCGGATGTTGTCGTTACTTCGACTTTCTTCTCTCTCCTAATTTCTATTGACTATCGGACATCGATACCTCGAAACCTGGGAGTAAATAATGTTTACCAATAGGTGCGTCTTTGAACTCTTTCGAACAACTTCGAGAAGATGTTATATAATATTTCATGTATATCCCGGGTACATGAGCTGACACGAATATTTCGCCTCTGTAGAAACAACGATCAGAAACCGAATGCCGAATTTCTCCGGAAATTTCAAGACCAGTTTGCCGAGTCAATCCCAAATGGACCCCGGCAAGATGTACCACCACAATACCACCATATTCAGAATCAGCCCATCACCCCATCCAGGTACGGAATACTCGTTCTTGCGCTTGCGTTCCTTGGTTCCGTTGTTTACCCGTCTCCGCGGACTCCGGGTTGCACTGTCGGGAAAACTTCCTCGACTGTTAGCTAACTTTAATACCTCTATCTATAGACTTGTCGTAAATGGCGGCGACATGAAGGTCGGCGACAACACGCGCGTCGGACAAGATATGAGATTCTCGTCTGGCTATGTCGACCCGAACTCGTTAAGTTTCATGAGCAGCGCCCATCAACATGGCTATTATACCCCGAATTCCGGCAGCGCCGGAGAGATCTATCACAACCAGGCCGGTGACCTACACACGCCCAATATGGCGTTGAATATGATGACGCCACTTTCCCTCCCTCAGCAACTTTCTGCCAGCACCATAAGCGCCGACCCTCCCTTGATGAACCTGGATCACTTTAATCAATCCTTTATGTCGCAGCCGTTTCAACATCCTGCGCATTTTACACATCAGCAGCCATTTGCACCGAGTACATTCGTTCAAGATTCAGGTTATGATGCCATGGAAGACCAAGTGGATGAACTGTCTCTAAATGATGTGGATATGCAGGGCCATAGTTCTTCCCAACTGCTTCCGTCGACGATGCAACATCCAGAGCATATCGACTATCCAACTCCCGGAGAGAAGTGAGTATTAGCTTTTTTTCCTGCGCCCACTTGTGACGCACTAACACCTAATCCTCAAGGTTTCGTTATCATGTCACGCTGCGTGCACCGACGGCTATGATCAAGGATCAGAATGAGATACCAGTGTCATATCTTAACAAAGGCCAGGCCTATTCCATCTCCGTTATCGACACTGCACCCCGCCCCATGGGCAATCAGCCCGTGAAATACCGAACATTTATCCGCGTTTCTTTCCAAGACAAGGAACAGCGGTCGAGGCCTGCTGCATGCTGGCAGCTGTGGAAGGAGGGCCGTGGATCCAATGAAGCCCACCAAAGGGGCGGCAAGCTCCAGGCTGTCGAATATGTCGACCCTGTTCAAGGTGGCATCGAGGATCAGAAACACCGACCCGTGCAACTAGAAAGCTCTTCGTTTGACGGCTTTTGTGTCACCTGGACGCCAAACCCTGCCACTGGTTCCCCGGACTGCGCCATCTCGGTCAGATTCAACTTTCTTTCCACAGATTTTAGCCACTCGAAGGGCGTTAAGGGTATCCCAGTTCGGCTATGCACGAAGACAGAGATAATTTCTCCAGACCAATCGGAAGTCAGTCCTGGTGGGGGTGCTGAAGTGTGTTATTGCAGAGTCAAACTTTTCCGCGACCATGGGGCTGAACGAAAGCTGTCCAACGATATCGCACATGTGAAAAAGTCGATCGAGAAGCTTCGGCAACAGATCGCCCAGACTGAGATGGGCGCTGGAAACTATGGAAAGAGGAAGCGGAGTGGCGGCTCGATAGCGATCAAGAACCCTGATACCCGGCCCGCCAAGATAACAAAGCACAAACGGACGTGGTCTATGGGCTCGCAGGATGCGCCCGAGAGAATGTCGATGGAGGACGATCTCCACATGAAACTAGCCCTCATGCAAGAGATGTTCACTTCGACTCGACCCGTTAGCATCCTCGCCTTGCGGGGTGATGACGAAGATGACCCGGATCAGTACCCTGTCAAACTGCCCGAACGTGACTTCGTCAAGAAGGAAGGAGCCCAGGCTGGTGTTGATAGGAAACTGACGCTTCAGACTTTGTCCCCAACGAATAGCTCCATGTCGTTGAATTCGCCATGCCATCCATCAAATATTCAGCCGCCAGGTTTATACTATGATTCGGGTTATCAAGCCTCTATAAGTGCCTCTGGGGATAACTCGCGACACTGCTCCGAAACTTCTCTTGACAAGGCTGGTTCGAAGCCTGTTCGAGTCCAAAGACTCCCTTCCGGAGACAGTGCTAGTATCGCAACCGGATATATTGAAGCCGTGGACATTGATCCCACCTACCGACCACCTATGGACCGACCAGCCAAACCGATTGCCTGTTTCTACATCCGTTTCCCGCGAACCGATCATTGCCAAGACGAATATTACCGAGCTGTCTATCTGACCGAACGGACCGTGAGCGACCTGATGCGGCAGATCTCCACGAAGCAGCGGTTTGACCCCGACCGTATCGTGCGTGTTCTACACGTGAAGCAGAATGGGCTGAAGATCATGGTTGATGACGATGTCGTTCGCGAATTACCTGACGGTCAGGATATGGTGGTTGAAATCACCGAAGCCTCAATCTTCGACAACGCCGTGCCTCCTACTACCGATGGCCCGAGTCCTGCTGTGGAGGTCCAGTTGAACTACTAGTCCAACAGGGGTTGTGAATGCCTCCTAAAAGCCTTTCCTCTATCTCATCATTCGTTTCATTCAATTTGCTTCGATCTGCCACCCACCCTTCCTTTCGACCTTCCTCCCAACTCTCGTTCCATCCCTACTGCGCATCGTTTGCCCTCAAATAGAAGCAAACCTTATCTGCCGAGCGGCGCCTGGTGCGCAGCAAATTTGAGTACAGCCTCCATACGGACTCTGGCCAACATGACTTTCCTTTTCTCTCCCTTTTTATCCGACACCTTTTCTTCACTACATTGGGTTTAATTTGTGCGTTTTCATCTATATCTTTTTTTTTGGGGCGTTGGGTACGGGGATAATACACGAGTCTCCGAGCAATGATACCCTGTTGTTATATGCATTTTATGTTTGTGTTTTTGCTTTTGGTTTTTTTTACCATCTCTTTTCAGTTCATTCTTGTGCCATATTTACGATGATCTCGAGTTTTTCGTTGTCAGCGGCTTTTGACATGGGGTTTTGTTGGGAATACACGACCGCCGACATAATTATTTGATTAATGACTTTGTGATTACGAAGATTTTGGTTGAGGGAACCACGCACACGAAAAAAGATACCCTGTCCCACCTTCATCGAGTATGCATTGTGCTGGAATTTATCTGCTCTTCCACCAGCCCTGTCCTTTTCTTTTTTTGTTTTCGTTTTTTCGTTGCAGGTCTGTTCATGTTGTTTTGGTCTTGTTTGATGACGAGTTATGACTACAACTTTCGAGGCATTATGCAGTGCAGAGATGGGACTGTTCATTGGAATAAGTGATGATTTTCTCCCACAATTTTCTTCATTTTGACTGGATACCTCGCGTGCACTGGTAATCATTTTGTTCTCTTGAACTTACCTGTTCTGAATAGCAGAAGATTAGGAGGACCTGTTCTTTTTTTTTTTTTTTTTTTCCTCCCCATGTCATACATAACATCCCTAGGTTTCAGAGTATACGGGGCAAACCTTACCAATAGAATATGTGTGAAAGAGCGCAATCTTCTTCTTTCCCCTTCTTTCCTTCTTTCTCCAGGTACTACCAAAACAGTACGTAAAGTCAGGCGGTAGGTAAGGTATCTTAGGTACAGCATATAATACATGATGGAATGGGGTAAATACCCACGGTATGGTTAGGAGGTACGACAAGTACCTGATTCTGGTATTCCATACGCTAACCGAACCCCTCCGGCGACTCGGATTGGGGGGATGTGGCTCCATATCCAAGTGAAAAGAAAAAAAAAAATCAACTTCCCCCCCCTACTCTGCCATGCCATCAGCGATCTTTTCCCATAGAAGATGTCGTAGAAGTTCTGGAACCCAAATGTCCCATGGAAACATGGACCATGGTGCTGGGATTTTTGATGCCTTTGTTCGGGGTATACTTGATCGACGGGATCAGCATTTTTACTCTTTCTTTTTTTTACCACCAGTTGTTACCGAAGTATCTGTTGCGTGAGGGCGGGGGAGGAGGAGTAGGTTATACCATAAATTCGATACATCATCAAGTCAAGATGGTTGATCAATTAGAGTGCAGACTAAGTAGGTTCTTCATGCACGTCAAAAACACTCATTGAACTCTTTTATTGTCCACCAATGATCGTGGTCGGAGTTACAGTTCCTGAACCGAACGAACCCTTGTCCACCCCAAAATATCACATTTTCTTTTCTTTCTCCGGAACCGAATTCCGATTATTATTTTTCATTTTTTTTTAAGAAAATGTCTCACTAGAATTAATTTATATTTTTCATTTTTTTCTTTCCCATTTTTTTTTTAAATTAAATTGTTTCAACCCAAAAGATATAGGCGAGATTACGCCAACCCAGTCGGTTGGGACTGGTCACAAGATGGAATTCTTAGTGTCTTGCAACGGCCCTAGCTGCCTTGGAAATCTCTTGTGTTTTGGCGCTACTCCACGCGGGTCGTGCCGATTGTGGATCTGTCCAGCTCATCCCCCTGTTATGATTTGTTACTAGTCTGAAGTAGTTCGTTTTAGGGAGGTTTCAGGCTTGGTGTTTTTTTTTTTTTTTTTTATTTTCCCCTCTCTCTTCTTTCTTTGAAACCGATGATGAAGATGATGCAATATTACGATGATTATTTCATTAATGAATTAAATATGGTTAGCTTGGTTGGACCAACTTTCTTTGGAGATTTATTTAATCAGGGATCCAAAACAATGACGACATTCCGAGGTCTGTCTCCCTCCTCCCCCTTTATGTGCGTCGGAATGGTTCTAATTATTTGTCCAATAATTGAGAAACATCTGTATCGAGTAAAAATGCGATCGAGCATGTTTCCTTGTTGTGTGACATTTAGCCAGTTTAGTCTGGTTCCTGATCCTCCTCCAGGTTAAGCTTCATCTATTCTCCGATGGATTCTCCCCAGATGCACATGCCATGCCATCTTATCCTTCCACGATCCAGTTTTTAAAGCTGGATGTCCTGGGAGTGATTGGATGAAAGCGACGATCGGACTGACAGGATCTCAGACAGGAACATTGAGACATTGCAAGTTCTAGATTCATCGTTGTCGATCAGGGGACATCTCGAGGGAAGTTAAAAAAAAAAAAAAAAAAACTCGATGATCTGATTTGCTGAAAAGAGCTGGAGGGTGTGTTCCGTACCGGGGAGTTTGTTTGTATGTTACCTTCAATGGATGAGGTCACTTTTGCTTCATAGTACCTGGTCACATTGATTCCAATCCCTATAGAAGAATGTAAGATCCATTAATATCCTCTTGCAGTACGTAATCGTGCCTTCCTATATGTGAGAAAGAGAGAAAGACAGATACCTAAAGAAAGAGAAAGAGAAAGGGACAGAGACAGAGACAGAGAAAGAGAGAGCCTCGCTGTCGCACCTTCCCAAAACGAAGTCGCTGCCTGAGGACTTCCTGATTTTCTACTTCTTCTTCTTCTTCTTCTTCTTCTTCTTCTTCTTCTTCTTCTTCCTACTTCTTCTTTCATCCTCTCCTCCTACTCATCATCCTCATACCTTCTTTTTTCACCCTCGTTTATTCTCCATCTCGATCTGTTTCAACTTGAATTTTCACTCGATTAACCATTTCAGTCTACCCCAATTTTGTCTAACCACTCGATCCAAATGGAATTCCCAAAGGTCGTTCTCCTTGTAGCTATCTGGCTTCTCGCAGCCATGGCTTTGGCCAACAGTAAGGCGCCTACACTACCTGAATCCAACCCTTATCCATCAGTTTGAACTAACTCAATAGGCAACGTCAATCATGACACCCCAAAGTACGAGAAGGTGGAAGTTCGGGTCCCCGTGGGTAAAGCTCCCCCAACTATCCCCAATTGTGTCCCATGGTATCTAACCACAGATCGGTTTGTGACACAGTTCCTTATTTCCATGCTTTGGGCCCTCGTGGTGAAAGTAAGTTTTCTATCTGCATTTGAGTCCCCTACTATCTATCCTACGTAACACTAACCACCCCTTCCATGTATAGCTGCCACTGTCACCGAGACTGAGTGTGCTTCCACGGCTGTCCCTGTTTCTGCCAGCGAGCCTCCAGTCTACGAAACCGCTGAGCCTTCTGAGCCTGAGCCTACGGAGCCTAGTGAGCCCTCTGAGCCTGAGCCCACTGAATCCTACCAGCCCGAGCCCACTGAACCTACTGAACCCACTGAGCCTACTGAACCCACCGAGCCTACTGAACCCACCGAGCCAACTGAGCCCTTGGTTACCTCGCACGGTGGGATGCAGCCCACTCCCTCAGCTACGACCCTTCATGCCACTACTAGTGCTGCAGGTACCACCACTGGTGCCACTGAACAAGCCACAACCGCACCCCTCTCAAATAGCGCCTTTGCCCTGGGTGGGCTGAAAGCCGCCGTTCTGGCGCTAGTTTTAACCTTCCTTGGCTTCCTGGCCGCCTAGTGAATCATACTTTAAACCCGGCTTACCGTGTCGGTGTCCTGCATATCGGGAATTAAATTTGTGTCAAGGATCAGCGTCATCTGGTATGAAGGCTATGTTTTTCCGCTTGAACTTATGCCGGAAATTTTACGATTACATGTTCTTCGGGGACGCAGATTTTAATGTCTTAGTCAATTTGCACCCACTAATGCTGTTTATGTTTGTCCAGCTGGCGGCAGGTCTCCGCGTAATATGAATGAAATTGACCGTCATCCGTGCATCGTAGATGATATACATGTGTTCTGGGTATCTCCTGACAAACTAGAGTAGATATTATCTATACTGGGATTGTGGAACATTTGGCGGAACCAGCCGTCCTTGATATGCATCGATTACAATCCCTGCATTTCAACCTTCATAGACGGTACAACAGTCTCTCTCCCACTGGGAGGCTTACTGGCCATCCGACCTAGCCATCGGCCTCCCCGAGACTCTCTATGTCCTTCGCCATGGCGCAGACCTGACATCCATCCCCGATCCGGCTTCGAAGCAGTCGCGCCGTCGTCACCTTTGGATCTACCGCCCGTGACGTGGAAAGAGACGGCTCGTCCAGCGTCGGTGTCCGGGACAGTGGAAAAGGTCGTGGTGTTTGGGTGCCAGAACGGCTCTCCGGAGTGGAGGCAGGGGAATCAGCGGGCTGGACATGCGATAAATGGAAGATATGTCCACATGCGAACCCGACCAGGACTTCTTTCTCTGTATGACAAAACATTAGGATTTGCACGCGTGTGTATATGCTGAAGATATTCTTACCGTTAGCATGGAATGGGCGATGACACCCTGCACAAGCTCCAGCTTGCGACACCGGGGCATGGGGTAAGGACGGAGCAGGGGGCTTGTCGAGGGCTGGATCGTCATTTCCTCCGCGGTGGATAGTCGTAGGGGCAGTGGGTGTTGTAGGGGATGAGGGCGACGAGCTGTTCTCGTTTATGTTGAATTTGATACCGCGTCGTTGGCCTCTCCGCAATGTATCCATGCCGACGGCGACTTCACTTTGGAGGACCTTTGCGGCGCCATGACTAATGCTCGCCTGGAGATCGTGTTCACGGATTAAACGGGTGAGACCCTCGCGTAGGCCTTCGATTTCTAGCCCGCTGGGGATACGACGGACGAGTTTAATTGGGTCAATGGACGTGCCGGCTTCTACCAGAAGGCCATGGATAAAGCGCGGCTTGTCCATCGAGTAGTCCAAGAGGTCTTCCCAGAGGTCTGGGTCGTCTTGGGATTTCGCGAAAGAGATAGCCTGGGATACATCTTTCAGGTCGGCAAGGATCAGGTTCAGGGCGCGTTTTGTTTGTCCGGTTTTGGAAAGAAGATAGATGAGCTCTGGGGTGAAGTGGCGGGACTCGCAGATGGAAACGGCGCGATCAAATGAGTAGGCGATACTCGTTTGGAGGAATTCCATGAGGAGTCCCCGGTCGTAGTCGGCAAACAGCTCAACGGCCATATCGGCAAAGTTATCTACAAGGGCTTTGCCCTCATCAGCGGCGAGCTTGCTGGCTGCGTCGCGAACGTGGGCACCGTGGCCACGACGGGGTTTGGCGGCACTGTGCGGAAGAGATTCGCCGCGCCAGAGGGCATGGAGGTAGAAATATAAGAAGAGCAGTCTATTCGCTGATTTCAGCTGGTCCACAACGGTATCCGGGCGTACAATTCCCGTGTAGGCCTCACTGACAAGGAGCTTGATGGGTTCCGCAGTGATTTCTTCCAACTCCGACGCAGGCGCAGATTTCATTTGTTCTTTGGAGACCCGGATCATGATAAATGCAGGGAGATCATCAGACAATGTATCAAGGAGACGGTGGTCTTTGATCAACGTCATGGCAGTGTCCGCGTCCTGTAAACGAATGTAACAACGTAGTGCTTCACCGTAGTGCCCATTTGCAAGGTACAGCCTAGCAAGACAGTTCGTCAGAATGCGCCAATCTTCTGATTCAAGGGTAATTTGTTCCGAGTGTAGCTGGTTGTCGACGATTTGAGTCACGGTGTTGACGTCGAATAAGTCAAACGGCCATAAATTAATGAGCTCGCTGAACCTGTTTCGGTCTCGAGAAACATAATGCTCGAGAATGGCTTCGAAGAGACTCGAGGGCAAGGGTGGGTGCAGATCTGTTGGAATAATTGTTGAGATTTCATCCACCTTGTCATGCTTGATGAATAACTTGATCCAATGTTCCCATCGGGAAGTAGTATTGACAGCTTTCCCACAGACTTCTGCGGCATGTTCCCACTTGCCTGCATCGATAAGCTGGTCGATCCACAGCTCACCAATACGACACTTTTCTTGTTGGGCAGCAGAAGCAATTTCACGACCAGTGGTAGTGATTATTGAAGATCTGTCATCGCCAAAGAATTCGCCCAGACTGCTACCCTGAGATGGTCCTGGGGTACCGGAGATGCTCTCGCTGATCTCATTCACAGGGCCCGCTGCTTCGGGGTGTTCGTCAATAAGCTTCCAAGCCTCTTCGTATTGTTCATGTTCATCCAGCCACGCTAGCCGGTCAGTGAGATCTCGGTTCAGGGCAATCACGCAGTCATATGGGCTATGCATGAAGATTTTTGCCCCGGCACTATTCGCAACATCCGATGCTTCCTTGGACAGCACTTCCTCTACTGGCACCCGTCGGGAAGCAAACGTACTTGGTGCTCGGCTAGATCCTTTATCACCACTGCTAGTCGAGCTACGGATACTTGCCCCCGAGCTGAAAAGCCTTGCAGGGTACATGGTTGCATCCCATAGTCCTGTCCCAAGAGTTTCGAGCGCTCCTCGTTGGGAGACAGCAACGCCCGTTCTCCAGGGAGGTAAAACACACATGTGATAGTCGGAGGAGGTGAGTGTTTGGTATCGACTAACGGAAAGAGTATCAGCGCTTATTTCCTCCTTCGTTTCGATGTCGATGATGCGAAGTTCAGGCTCCTGTCCCCTGGGCCGGCGACGCATTCCAGGGCGAATGCCAACTTTGGACCAGTCTTCTTCGGAAGCATCGTTTTCTGCTTCGATATATGCAAGGACAACCAGAAGATTTGGGGTATATAATGATATTCCAGATATCACACAATCAGTCCGTAATCTGCGGCGAGTTAGCGGACAGTCAGAGAATTGGCATATCGATATAATCAAGCTCACATTGTGGAGACTTCCACAGATCCAATGTTGTGGTTTTTGACGTTTTTGTTCGGTCGATTAGGATAGACATCAATCACCCATACAGTTTCTCCCCAGCCGACTACCAACTTCTCTACCTTTTCATCGGTCACGGCTGATTGGGCTTGTGTCAAGCCCTCATTCCGCAAAGCGTCTTGATCGACCCACTCTGCGCGAGCCTTCCAAACACCTGCCATCTCCTCCCATCCTGGGCGGTTTGGTCGGTCAATGTGACTAATCCGCTTCCACGAAAGCTCTGAGTCTGATGAATCCAAATGCAAATTTGAGCGCATGACTTTGATCCCTTCTTCATTAACCCACACAACATATTTCCCTGATAGCGACCATTTGATTGCGCTAATCGCGCCCTCTCCGCCATGCAATACAACGTCCTTCCCGGTATTGGCTCCGAGGCCCATTGACCCGAACCAGCTAGAGGCTGCAGCGGCAGCGCCACCCATTGTTGTTGAGTTTGTACTCGTGCCCACTCGGCCGCCCGTTGTTAAGATTAGATCGCCGGCGCGACCCCCCGATAAAAAGGTCCGGTCACTCTTATACTCTGGAGACAGTGCAACGGCATGGACAGGCCGCCCAAAATTGCGCAAAAGGACATCCTTGGGATCAACCAATGAAGCCACACATACGTTGCCATCAATGGAAGATGTTGCAATATATATGGAATTAGACGGGGTCGAGGGAATGGGCGGGCGCGGTTGCCCTCTGAGGCTGCCAGTGGCAGACGGCGATTTAAAGGAGTGGCCTTGATCGTCAGAATGCCTCGTGAGATTCCCTGGTCGTATATTTGGTAGTGGTGGGGGAAACGGCGAGACTGAAATGGAGGTAACGCTTGCGGAATGGGCATGGTATACGCGCAGGGTCTGGAATAGAGGTACTGATAGCACATGCTATCCAGGATGTCAGCCTTCAGATCTTCCTTGGCAGGTAAAGAGACGACTTACGATGTTTCCATTATGCGTTCCGATGATCTAGACAGTCACTCAGTTTCAGATTTACGGCTGCGGGCTCTCGGGTATCATACCATCTTATCTCCGGCTGCGAGGAAGGAGCTCGTTGAGTCTCCATTGCGATAGACTGCGCCCAAATGCTTGGTCATATACGCATACTTGAGATGGGGTTCATCGTCTTCCTCTTCTTCATCCGATTCTCCACTTGCTTCCTCCGTGTCATCATCGTCGCGACCCTCGCTGTGATGTACAGGACGAGGGATGCGCCTAGTATTGGGCTCTTGGGTAGATGTCTCCGAGTCGGAAAGGTCCTCCGGACGAGGATCGCCCACTGGCTCCGTCGCGCCAGGCGCGTCCATGGCGAGAGGGACAGGTGTCAGGATTCAGATCGTCGTCGATGAGGGGAAAGTGGCTCACAAGTCGAGGAGCTGCTCTCGTGTTGCTGCTGTTGGTGTTGGGGAAGCTCCGGCCGGATGACTCAGCGATGCCTGATTTCCGCATTCGCCGCGGCTCATCTTCTCCTTCGATCAAGCCAATCCGTCGCATGCGCCAATTCACCCTTCTACATTCATGTTTGTCCGTCCGTATATCTGTTCAGTCTATAAAAGGCCAGCGATTTTCCGGCCCATAAAGCTGCCTCATAATCAGTACCTCCATGCGTCATGTCCCCTAAGTCTACCCCGGAGAAAGGACTTCTTCTCTTCCAATGCCTTCCTGAGCCAGAAACAGTCCAGTCCCAATGATTCTGCAGAGCCCTCCTTACAGGAGCTGCAGAAGCAACGGAAACGAGGCGGAAGAGTCCCAGCCGCGCCGACATCTCTTCGACGAGTTGCTGTCGAGGCACAGAGATCCAAGGATGGCTTTTTGTCCAAGGCCCAACTTAAGGAGCAAGGCCTACACCAAACTAAGGTAACAACGCCCAATCATTAGACCGTCGCCTCGCTAATTCCCGGTCAAAAGGAAGTAACAGCTTATGCCGTGGCCGAACAATTCAATATTCGAAAAGTGAGAGAGATCTTACAAGACCGAGGTTACGAACCCGACCCCTTCGAAACCGATTTATACCCCCAGGTCGTCCATGTCCAAGTTCCGCTGGACTCAATTCGTCGTGTCAGCAACCCCACAACCTCGGACCTTTCTCCGGATGAAGTTGGTGATATCTTTGTTTTCCCATCCGGTACAGTGGTGGCATGGTCGCTTCCTGAGGGATTCACTTCTTTTCTGGCAACAAGGACATTACTGCCAGCAGCCGAAGGAGCACATATAGAGCATTTGGAGACAGAGGATCTCGAGTACGTGGAGGACCCGCAACGAGAGAACAGCAGCATTAAAGGCGACACAATTATCCTTGGAACCAAGCCGAGTAGCGCTGGCTTTGGGATACAACATGATCCACAGCCAGTGGACACCGTCCTGACCAAGGTGGCCTTTTCATCAGGATTGGCTCGGAGCACAAAATTAGCTGTGCTGGAGACTCTCTTAGCGAATTATTTTGAATCCACCAGAACGATACCAACACTCCTATCGCAAGGCTCTCGTCTGCCCTTTACGAGAGATTTCATCCTACGCAAGACGGGACAGCTACTGAGCGTGCGGGCTCAGTTAAATCTTTACTCGGAGCTCACAGACTCGTTACCTGACCTTTTTTGGGATAGTCGACATGACCTTGGCCTAGAAGGGTATTACGAGCAGGTGGGCCGGGCGTTGGACGTGGGGATTCGTATTAAGCTCTTGAACGAAAAGATGGACTATGCCCAGGAGATTGCAAGTGTCCTTCGGGAGAGACTGAGCGAGACGCATGGTCTTCGACTGGAATGGATCATTATTCTACTCATCGCTGTTGAGGTCGGCTTTGAAGTACTTCGGCTCTGGAAGGAGCGAGTGCAGGAGCGAGAGTCACAAAGGGAGGCAAAAAGCTAGTCTTTGTGTATTTGTGCAGTTGTTATATTTTTACATGATACCCCCCTCAATCAACTCATCTGAGTAGTTAACTAACTAGTTATCACTTGTCGTGCTATCTTATCTAATCAGGGCTTATCATGCGCCCTGATCACATGGGCGGCTTAGTCAGGGGTCATGCGTCATTGGCCATAAACCCTCCAGCCTCACTTTCCTTCTCCTGACTTGATCTCAGTCCTTATTTATTACTCTTGGTAAGACATTAAGGGCCAAATTACCTCTACCTATAGTTCGATTTTGTATTCTGGTGCAGAAAATATCATTGCGGTCAGTGTTTGCTCTCGATTGCGGATGTTCCCAGCTGATCCCATACTAGAACCAGTGACTCCACACCGTTCATTGATAAGATGTTCCAAGCAATCCCTGGGCCACAGCAGGTCCTAAAGGCCATAACAGGCTCCTTGACCATCGGGTCGCTGTCGGGCCTTGATTCCGATTCATCTCGGAGCACATATCAACATTGTGCAAAATCAGAGTTGAGCTGTCAGACGCGGTACCATGGCCAAGACACCTGCTGTTTCAATCACCCCGGTGGCCAATTCCTTCAGACCCAGTTCTGGGACGCCGACCCTGCAGTCGGGCCCGAGGATTCCTGGACCATCCATGGACTCTGGTGAGCTAGAATTTGCGTCCAACATAGGCGATGGTAGTATATGACCAGTTCGCTGATGTCCCCACTCGTCTACCTCTAGGCCGGACTATTGCAACGGTGGCTTTGACCAGTTCTGCGATTCATCAAGGAAATACAGTAATATCTCCTTGATAATGGTCGACTCCGGTCGAAGTGATCTTCTTGACGAAATGCGTCTCTACTGGAAAGATTTCCGTGGCGATGACCCGAATCTGTGGGAGCACGAGTGGAACAAACACGGCACTTGCATCAGCACGTTAGAAACCCACTGTTATGATGAGTATTACCCCCAACAAGAAGTAGTCGACTACTTCGGCAAGACAATGGAGCTTTTCCACAAGCTACCTACCCATAAAGTCCGTCCCTCTCTCTCTCTTTCCTCCCCAAGTAGAAAAACCCAATCCAACTAATTCAACTCTCTCCAGACCCTCGAAAACGCTGGAATTACCCCCTCATACACAGACACGTACAACCTGCACGAAATCCAGGACGCCCTGACAAAAGCCCACGGTGCAGAAGTCACCGTTCGGTGTCGCGGCCATTCCCTCAACGAGATATGGTACTTCTTCAACGTCGCAGGCCCCCTACAGACCGGAAAATTCGTTCCTTCGCAGCCAGACGGCCAAACATCGAACTGCCCCTCCAAAGGTCTCAGGTACCAACCAAAAATTCCCCGGAGACATGAGCCTACCAAGACACGGGGTCCTTCGGAGCCAACGTCGCCTGGTGATCCATTCTCCGGACGCGGAAACCTGGTTGTTTCAACGATGGGTCAGCGTCGAGGCTGCATCATTAGCCGCGGGACATGGTTCACATCCGGTACCTGTGCAACCTTCAAATCCAAAACGACATCTGGTTCGTGATCGTTAAGTTTAGGGACTGTGGAACATTAGCTAACAAGCCTGTGTGTAGGTGATGCGTTCACTTTGCATTCTAGTAAGGGCATGTGTGGCTTTGCGGATGATCTGTTCACCTGCGGGTCACATATTACTACGCCTGCAGAGTTTAAGGTAGGTTGCCCCCCTCCCTTCCCCAATCAGCCTTCTCTTTGGGGTGGTAGGACTTATTTTTTTTTGTGTGTCCAGGTCGAGGATTCTAAGTTGTCCTATCGTGGGAACACCACATTTTTCGCAGACAAAGCGCCCAAAGGCTTCGTGCAGAGCGAAATCTTCGCGTCGGCGGAAGAGCACCCGATCGAGTTGACTATCGCGTGGAAAGAAAGCGATCATTGACAGGTCTCATCCGGTTGTTTTCTTTGGCGCGCGGCGATTCATTGATGGTCTTTTGGACTGTCTACATATAGAAACTTATTGGGATGTGGAGGTGATGTAACATGCACAACCCTTTCAGATAACATAGAAATATAGCATAGAACCTCATAGTACCTGAATAAATCCTTTGGAAATCTTGAAGTTCTGGGGAGAAGTTTTTTGGGGGGTCATTCAGTGGATTCTATTGCTAAGCTAAAGTACAGGTCAGGGGGAGGACCACCAAGGATTAATATTTAACAGAATTCTGCAATGCCAGGAACAATTCATATCGATGTGGTACAGTCTTGAAGGTTCGCAAAACAAATGAGACGCGTGAAAATCATGAGAAATGGAGCAGACAAAGCAAAACATCAAGGAAAGGAAGACATGATGAAAAGAGAAGAAAAAAGGTAGAACAAAACACAAAAGGCATAAAATAGCAATGACATGCAGAACTCCAAGTGGCAAAGTCTTTTCCACACATCCCAGTTGGTCGTACATGAAAGTGTTCAAATAATTCATTCGCTAGTGGAAAACAACAAATCAGGAAGAAGAAAGATGTGAAGATGCCCGAAATCTTTTGTGACAGACGTCATTTGTCGTAGATGTAGTCGTTGAATAGTACATAGTCGTTGTTTCGTGCCGTTGAAATATATCATGCAGGGTTTTCCAGTCGTTCAATCCTAAATCGTAAAAGAATTTTTTTTTTTTCTTATTGAGCCATTAATCTCGGTCGTTTTATCGTCGTCTTTGCTCTCGTTATAGTCCTTCCGTAATTATAAGCTCGTGTGTCTTGTGTTCAGTCCATAAAGAACTCGCGGGTCATAACGTCTGAAGGCTGTTCATCGACCTGAAATTGGAAGGAAAAGAAATCATCATTCATAGATGGAGCCGTTGAGAATCCTTTCCCTGGGAAGAGATCCATTCCGCCTTCGAAGGATGACCCATTCACATAATCAGGAAATGAGGCCATATCGGGATCGCTAAGGTCTGAAAATTCGTGCTTGCCAAAGCCAGTAGATGGGTCTTGACTGATGAAGATGTCAAGATCGGAGCCATGGGACGACTCACTCAGGGTCGGTGCCGTGTGAGGAGAAGACATTGCGTTGATAGTTGAAGTAGACGCGCCGGTGTATGCGGACATAAGAGGCAACCCAGACTCCTCGACAATTCTGTGCAAGGGCTGCTTTGATGGTGACAATGGCGGCATTTCATCTTCAGTGCAAGGCGTGAGCGAACGTTGGCTATGCGTCGGGGATGGCTTGTTCCGAACGCTACCTCCAGGAGAAGCAGGAGGAGTGTAGGTGAAGACTTCTGGCGGCAGCGAGTAGTTGGGGTTGCCGAAAACTGGCATATCCTCTGCCGGACTAGACCCATGCAGGCTCATGTGCTCTAGCACTTCGGATGGTGGTGAGCTGTGAGAGATATCTGATGAAGATGAGTCGTAGGATATTCTGTCGGTCATTCGTTGGCGGGTTCTAGATGCCTTGTCTTGCCTTTCATCCATCTCTGGGCGATGCTTCTTGGGTCGGCCTCGCTTTGTTGTCTTACGGACGATTCCTTTGTAGCCGCCGATGCACATACCTCGTTGTCGGTGGCGAGTCAAAGCGTCGTGTCGTGCGAATACATTGCCGCAGAGACACTCGTATGGCTTGTCTCCGGTGTGAATTTTGGCGTGGCGTTTGAGATCATGTCCACGAACAAAGCATTTGTTGCAATGATCACACTTGTACTGGCGGTCACCGAGATGGGTTTGCACGTGTGACTTGATGTTTTCTTTTCTTCCAAATCGTCGACCACAGCCGGGATGTAAACACATCCACTTTCCGTCCTCGGGTTCCGGGCCACTTATATAAGAGGCAATCTCGTCGATTGTGACGCCGGTCTCTTTGATTGATGCATGGACCCGATTATCCAGATTGAGGTTGTCGATAGAGGCTACTCTTGGGGAAAGTTTTGGCTTAGCGGCCGACGAGTTCGAAGTTGTGCTTGGTGACTTCTTGAGGCTGGTACGGCTAGGGGTAACGGGGTAGATGGGGATCTTTGGCGCCTGGTTAACCCCTTGGGGGTATGGCATGGCAGCAAGTTCTGGGGACGAGTGGAAAGAGGACGATGCCAACGACGAAGGATAATGGCTCATATTCTCGGAATTCGGGATTTCAAGACTGGATTCCTGGTTATAGTCAAAAGCATCGAAACTGTCTACGTCAAATGACGCTGTGTTAGGGGGAGAGGGCACTTCAAATTTCTGCTGCGAGAACGTTGTTCCAGCCACTCCTTGAAGTGACCTGGCGCGTTGCATGAATGCAGACTCTGAGGGATTGGGGACGGGAAAGCTCTGATCCTTAGAGGGTGTGGATTGAATGTCTCCTTCATACTGAGCAAGATCCACTGGCTTTTTGAATGGGGTCGTAGCAGGCGTGATGGGAAGGTAATCTGATTGGTCAGTCAAAAAGGTCTTGGGATTTAGGGATGCATGGATCTGTCTTACGTGTATTTGCTTGTTTCGGAGTGTGCGGTCGTTGCGCAGGACAGGAATCCGACTGAGCCGATAGCCGCCTGATATCCGAGGCCTGGTGTGACAAGCTTGGGGCAAGTCTGTCGGATTGATAGAGACCCCAAGTGCCATTGTTGAGCATTTGTCCTTCAAGCGCATTGTTGCAAGCAACCTTCGAGTGCTGTAGGTGCTGCTGTTGTTGGATCATATTAAGGTGGAGGCTTGGGTTATCAAGTTTGGAGAAGCCAGGGTTCAGATAGGCCATGTTTGATTGACTGGAGCTGCGGTTGCTTAAAGCTTGTAGCTCTTCCTGGCTAAAGGATTGGCATTCCGGCACCATGGACATGGAAGCCGAATGTTGGTGGAAGGATGGCTGTCCTGCATTTCCGAAACGTTGTGGCAGTTGTGCCTCCCCTGCTACGGGATGGGGTTGGTGCGGTCCTATGCTGTTAGTAGTTAAAGAGGTACCATCTTGCACAGTCTGCTGTGGTTGAACATGTAGAGATCGCTGATCGAAACTTTGGCCTCGGCGATGAGCATGGTATCGATGTAATGCTTGCGTAGGAAGGCTGGGCATTTTGGCCGCATCGAACGCGGAAGGGGTAGAGATTTGCCTTCGATGTTGGCGATGACGCTCATGCGAGTTCCTGTGCTGGCTGGATATCATGGTGGCAGGTATTCGAACCACTCGTCGCGAATCGATGGCCGGGGAGGATGAGAGATCTAGTCTAATAGGTAAGTAGGAGTTTTTTTCCCCCGGCTGCATGGGGGGGCTCATATCGTACGTACCTCACGCAGCGCTAGCCCGTACGGCTGGGAGCAGATGGTATGGAACCGCCCTGTAAAGGTGTCAGTCTGTGGCCTCTTGAACAAAGATCGCAAACTAGGAAAAGGTGGGTGAGGTTAGAGTGATGTGTATGCGAGAGTAAGGAAAAGCAAAGTCAAGTGGATTCGATCGCTCTCTGCAGTAGATCTATCAGAGGCCTTGCGACAACTTCTAGAAGGTCAAGACACCAACAAAGACGCAAAGCGGAAGTAAAAGCTTCCCCGCGTAGTTGCTTGAAAGAATTGGAGCTTAGGAATCTGGGAGATGAAGAGCAGGGGCGAGACAAAGGAAGATAAGGTATTTAGAGGTGGGAACCAGGGAAAGGTGGATGGAGCTGATGAGGCTATCCCGATCGCCCGTCCACGGATCCGATCAACAATGGCGGCGTTGGCCCAGCAACGGGACCCCGTCGAGGCGTCGGGGAAACCAAGGCGGCTCAGCTCAGTGGATCTTGGTCGGAGAAAAGAGAATAGCCCAGATATTCAGTGGTCCAAACGCAGATTAGGACTGCGATCATCTTATCCAGTTCGTCTGTCGGCAAGGGAGAATTGACTCCCTTTCCCCCTCGCGGTCTCGCCATCATCACCCTATCCCAATTATCGACGGGGGCCACTGTGAGGGTTTGAGACATTATTCCTCATGGCGCTCCCTTTGTCTGCAATAATTAACTTCCATGGTTTTCTGTAGGATGGTACTGAATTAGCAACGGACCTAGGAAGCGGATGAGGAAGCCGGTAACCTTATGCAAATAATCATGACGTTTCTTGGTCATCAGTAACATTCAATGTTTCCCAAGGGGGATCAAATTATTGATGCTGGGGAGCCCATTATAGTGCTTTGATTGTATAACTATAGAAAAGTAATATCGGACCCTTGATCGATGGGGGCCCCGATCATCGGTTGTGTTCCAAGGTTCGAGTTGTGGCTTTTCTGCGGAGCGGACCGAAGAAGAAGAGTTATCATCAAAGTCACCACCATCATCCAAAGGACAAAGAGCTTGAAGTAGTCCACACATTGCTCTTTTTCTCTCTCTCTCTCTCTCTCTCTCTTTTTTTTTTTTTTTTCGTAAGCTATCTAACTAATGATCGCAACAGTTGAACAATCCTATTAGTAGTCAGAAGATGACATATTTATATACTAACTGTAGGACTCTACTCCGTACAGAGGACAAAATCATACTTAAAAAATAACAATAACATCAATAAAAATAAAGTCATTCGGTATGCTAGAAATGACATAATCACAAACACCACGATCAGTCACATGATCTGTTTCCCCGGAAGGGCAGATTATCCGAGGGCTCTGGCACTACGCCCGACCAGGAAAGTGCCCGCCACACGTGACCGCACAAGCGATTTTAACGAACCCCAAAAGCCCTCCACTTTGATATTTTCCTTTGGATCGCAACGAAGGTTGAGGAAGACAAGTCTGTTGAGGTGAGTTCGCACAACCTTCTTTATAACCAACCACACATGGCCATGTTCTCTACAATCATCTGAAATCCCGTCAAACTTCTCCCATTTTGCGCCGTTCGACATTGACGTCGTGGCGCAAAGAAAGAAAAAAAGAGAGAAGATGTGGACGACGATCGATTGACCAACGCCTCTCACACAAAAAAATTCACAAACACCGCCACTAACAGAATCTACAGGCCTTCATTCCAAGATGCAGATCTTCGTCAAGACCCTTACGGGTAAGACCATCACCCTCGAGGTGGAGTCCTCGGACACCATTGACAACGTCAAGTCCAAGATCCAGGGTAAGTTTTTCTTCTTCTGCCTGTGTGTGTGCATGAGTCAAAAAGCCAAGCGAAACTAACGCATTTCTCTTAAAGATAAGGAGGGAATCCCCCCTGATCAGCAGCGTCTGATCTTCGCTGGTAAGCAGCTCGAGGACGGCCGTACCCTTTCGGACTACAACATCCAGAAGGAGTCGACCCTGCACCTCGTGCTCCGCCTGCGTGGTGGTGGTAAGAAGCGCAAGAAGAAGGTCTACACCACCCCCAAGAAGATCAAGCACAAGCGCAAGAAGACCAAGCTCGCCGTCCTCAAGTACTACAAGGTGGACGGTGATGGCAAGATCGAGCGTCTCCGCCGCGAGTGCCCCTCCCCCGAGGTATGTTTTGAAAGTTCCATGTGATATGTCTTTCGTAAAAAAAAAACACAAGTGACTAATTCGATTGCTCTAGTGCGGTGCCGGTATCTTCATGGCTGCTATGCACAACCGCCAGTACTGCGGCAAGTGCCACCTCACCTACGTCTTCGACGAGTCCAAGTAAATGGATTCTGAATGAGTCGGTTCGCTCGTTTACTTTGTTGCCGGTCAGGCATATTGCTTTTGGCTAGGGTCGGATCGGTGGAAAGAGATTGGTGGATTCGGGTCGAGGATGGTGTCGGGTATATTGTCCGGTAGCAACCTTAAATGAAATAAAAATTGGAAACCATGCATGACCTTGCACGTAGTTTTGTTATGAATTTCTCGCTCGCAACATCTATGTACTCGGGCAATTTGCAAGGAATAATAATAAGTGACAGTAACGAACGTCATTTCAGTACAAAACGAAAGATCCATCTCGCTCCGCAGTTACTTAAACTGATTCTTCAAATTATCGTACTTGCTCTCGGGGTAATCGAGGGCGTTCTGCGATTGATCCAAGGATCCGACGCCTCCCATACCGTCGACGAAGGTGCCAATCAGACTGCCATCCGCCTTGTTCGCAGCCTTGCCTCCTTTATCACCACTCGTCTCCCACCACATGCCACCGCCGAGACCATGTTTCTTGATGAAATCCACCTTCAGCTGTCCTGCTTCCACGTTATCATAGGATACCATGGTGCGGGCATTCGGGTCGTAGCACCATGAGGCACTGATATTTTTGTCGATGCTCTCGGATGCCCCCGGCCTAGGCAGGGCCTTGTAGTCCCACACTCCATTTTCCCAGCTTCCTTCGCCGGTTCCTGAGAACGGAGTTCCTGGCCCATTCGTATTGGTGAACGCACGACCATAGAGGGGCATTCCCAAAATAATCTTTGATGAGGGTACTCCTCCGGGGCCTTTGTAGTGGTCCAAAGCTTGGATCGTATTGAACGGAGTTGAGCTTGGCTTATCGGAAGAAGGTTTGACATTTGCCTGGTGGCCAGCAATAGTGTCCCAGCTGCCGGCATAGTCATACGCCATGAGGTTGTAAAAGTCCAGATATTGCGTCATCTCAGACAGCCTGAGCTTATTGTAATTCTCGGGTCCAGCCGGACAAGCGATGGTCAAGTAGAACTTTCGATCCTTCCCTGCTTCTCTGTCTAGAGTCTCACGGCATTTCTTCAGAAGTAAAACAAAGTTCTGGGCCTCGGTATCATCCTTGGGGTATTCCCAATCAATGTCTAAACCGTCGAAACCGAGATCTGTCACTAGCTTGGTAGCGGTCTCAGCGAAGTTGGTCCGACCGGCATCGTTGCTCGCTGGCTGGGCAAAATTGGACGAGTAAGTCCATCCTCCAATAGAAAGAAGAACCTTGAGCTTTCTGTTCTGCTTTTTGAGCAAGAACAATTGCTTGACGCAGCCATAAACATTGGTGCCTACGTCGTTCCAGGAGTCGGTGGGGTAGTGTTTTTCAATATCAGACCAGGTGTCCGACAGATACCTATGCCAGGTCAGTACCAGGCAGGACCTTAACACGCGCAGGGGATACTCACACTTCACCGGTTTCAGGACGGACATTGGCAAAGGAGTACAGGATATGGGTCAGTTTACTGGCGGGGATATCCTGGGGCTGGTGGTTGCGTCCGTAGATCGCCTGGCACCCATGCCGTTAGACAATTAAACAGGGAGTTTCAGACAAGGAACTAACAGTAAGGAAGCACAAACTTACCCAATTGACATAATACGCAACTGACTTCATTCCGGAAGACATGGCTGGGATGGTTGAGTTGTTGTGGGCCGTCACTGTAACGGGCTGCAGAGGAATCAGAGATGAATTATTAGTACTAAAGTATTGAAAAGAGAGGAAGATAAAAGCACTAGCAAAAAGAATGTATTCAATCATGCGACCGTAGCTCATACTTACACCAGATCGAAGGGTATAAGAAGGTTGATGCAAGATATATTGCAGCCTGGTGTGTTTGGAGGAAAGGGCGACCTATGACGCTACTAGACATCTTAGCACGGCAAGTATACCCAAAATAACAACAACAACACCGCCTAATTGGTTCGGGTACTGTGTGGCGGTGCATGGCTATGGGTAATATGGCTGACAGGGGAATTGTGGCTGGAGCACACTAACACTTTGCTTATGTAAGATCTTTGAGTGGCTGTTCACTTTACTGAGAGAGGTAGGCAGTTGATATACAGATCAGCCCAGGACAAGATGCATCTTTATATATCATTTTCATGGCCTATTGACCGGTGATTTAACATGCTGTACTATACTCCATCCAATAACTTCCGTGTCATGGTGGCGTAGTCATTCTCCTGTCTGACCTTTGCCTTCTCTAACCGAAACCTCGATGTTCCTAGTTGTGTCTGACCGGATGACTGCAGCAGCATCCAACACCTTCATCCAAAAGTCCCAGTAAAACGGGATGAAGGTCTTCGAATGGACTTAGAGCTGATGTCTGTGTCTCATCTGATGGAATTTCAGCAATTGGTCACGAGAACATGCGTTGTGTAACATCAAGAACATAAGATTTTGTGACGATTAGGGGGGGTTGGAGATACTTGGTCCAATGTCCTGTTTAACGACGTCAGATCTCTTATGGGGGCAAACATGCCCAGTGACGTATACGAGGCTCAACGCATGATATCTCACTTGTTAGTCGGTGTCGGAATGCATCATGGGAACTTGGGTTGCAATCCTCCGGCACCACGAGGGCTTGGGGTAACATCGGATATACGATTGCCATGCCCGAGAAACGTGTATCGGCACATAAGGAATAATATGACTAGCTGGGTAGGTACTTGCTAACTAAAGGGGAGCCGATGATCAGTTTCAGTTGCATGGAATGGGTCAAACATTAGTACTAGTCGACGGCTCTAAAAGCCGGGGCGCATGACGCATATCGACCAGGGGGAGAGGAGAGAATGAGAATGAAGGGGCAAAGACAAGCCTGAGACCCTGGTCGATAGTATTACTACCACGAAATATGAGAAGGGTCCAGATCTATCGACTTGGATCTCATTCGTACTATGCACGACTCAACCGTCATTTCCATCCGGATTATCTCTCTGCTGAGTGGAACTGACTTTCCAACGTGGGAGACTAAATTAGTGCGAGCTCGTGGCAGAGGGTCGATCGACATATGATGATGCCGATCAGATGGCCAAATAATAGGAC
This sequence comes from Aspergillus nanangensis, assembly GCA_015844325.1. Lineage (NCBI taxonomy): Eukaryota > Fungi > Ascomycota > Eurotiomycetes > Eurotiales > Aspergillaceae > Aspergillus > Aspergillus nanangensis. Next base: position 176,209 of record VCAU01000021.1, on the reverse strand, counting down.
CCTAGTCTATTTCCCAAGGAAGAAAGCCGGAAGAATTCGAACGGACGACAACATGAGGCAGGAAGGAGATGGTGGGCCCCTCTGGTGAACTGTGAACATGCCTCAGCTGAACACTGCGACGGGACAGGGCGTCGGGGGGCGGTGATTCGCCTGGGAGGCTTTAAACTACTGCAGGGCTTGGGTGCACGGCCACAACAGTGATCCCACCACCGTGACCACTCAAGCCCTAAATTCATTAGCCCCGACCGAAAAGTTCCAGGAATGCACTTGTCTCCAGTTTCAACTGCCATGCATCGGATCTTAGCTTTCGTTTCAGCTGGGATGTTCTTGACTACTACGCACTTCCCCACCAATCTTCTTCGGTATCCCCGATGGTGGGTTTCTGCTCAATTGGTTCGGATGTGAGGAGTTCTCTCTCTCTTTCTCTTTTTTGGCCTTTTTGGTGATTATGTATCCATTAATAAACATTCCCCTCTTGAAATGCCTGAGGCTTTCTCCACTTTCTACCCGCGGGGATCCACTCTACGAAATCTAAGGCTTGACAGGAAACGACTTCCAACATAACTGATCATCACCCGAGACAAAATCGAAAGAAATGACGCAGAAAGATCTCCAGTCATTGGATGAGAGAGAAATTGGAAATACTCGGTTAGGTAGCCAAAAAAAATAAATTCCTAATGAGATAATCACTTAGGTAGCCACGCAGTCGACTCCCTTGCATCCGTTAAGTAAAAGACACTTTTGTATAATTATGCAGTGATCAATCAAACCAATCAAACCAATCACACATATCATAAAGATAATAATTTCAGTTGACCAAAGCGGAACTACACACGAAGCAAATCCCGAAACTACCAGATTAATTGAACCGATTCCACATCTTTCATCTGACTGGTACAGGTTGTTTTGAGCGCAATAACCCGAGATCCGACCGAAATACATGAAACTTCCTAAGATATCCAGTAGGGAGAAAAGAAATGAAGAATAGAAAATGACTATAATCCAGGGACCAAAAATAAGAAAGCAAAAAAAAAAAAACAATCACATCTAGTGTAAAAACAACAACAACCACTTATGGGATATCATGACCGTAAGGAATAGAGGGGAGAGAGAATAAGAAGAAGAAAAGGGAAGAAAAAAAAATAAAGAAAGGGGAAATTCCAAAGACTTTTCCCCTGTGCCGTAGAAAAGGATTAAAGCGACCTGCGCTCTGAGAACAATGTCATGCTACCCATATCAATCGTCGAATTGAGCCGTAAACCGAATTTCACACATTTTTCTCCTGTCATGCCAAGATCTCCATTCGAGAGAGAGTGGAGTGACGCTTTTCATGGGTGTGACCGAATCCAACCAAGGATCGTTGGTAGAGATGGATCATCGTCAAGCCAATGACGTGCCCGAACATCTGCCGCCCGAAGGTCAGAAACAACATATTGGTCTGTCAATTGCGAAAGCTCCTAAAATTCATGGTTCAGCGATATGACCCCCCCTCTCTATCTCTTTATACTGGAGAACGAACCTGGCGAAGAGTGGCACTTATGGTCTGGAGTTGAGAGGCATGTTGTGGTCCCGGCGGGCTGCCTCTCAAGACGTTTTGACGGTTTATAGCCCAACGTTTGGCGGCTGCTACACGGAGATAGATCTTGTGTGCTCGGAATCGACGGGCGCTGGCATCCACAATGACCCTGGATCAGAAATAGAAGAAGAAAAAATCAGTCAGTCAGAAAGACTATAGAGCATCGCCAATTGAACCATACGTACCGACGTAACTCGGCTTTTTCCGTCTCCTCGTTGTTCCCGTGAGCTGGTGGGATAGCGGCGCTATAGTTGGATGACATGAGGGTCTGCGAAGCTGCCAGACATTCTCGAATAACCCTGTAGCCGTCCTCGTTGATTTCTGCCCCGGGGACTTGCACATTTTGCTGGGAGATATGCACCAGTAGAGTACGATAGTCATTGATGATCTCAGCTACTCTGAGGGCACGTGCTTGGTTGACTATAGAGTCCGTCGTCAGTATTATATACCATGAGGCCCTAACAATTGGAATATAATCCAATCAACAGGACACAAGCAGAAAGGTGAAGTCGGTACTTACGTCCATCAGCCATGGCGGCTAGAATTACGAATTATAAAGATATTGAAACAAAAAAAAAGAAAGAAAGAAAGAAAGAAAGAAAGAAAGGAATAGGTACGGTAGGAAAAGACAATCAATGAAAGAGGAAAAGTGCTTGATTAACTCAAGACCTTAATGACCCGGTAAGAAAAGGAACGTTTCATCTGTGAAGACGGACCATGGTTTGAGGGCAAGATATTCCTTTTAAGCTTAATATATCCATGACCTTACGTCGTCGAGAAAGAGAATGAAAGCCACGAGAAGGAAGGGGATCATCGTTAGTTGTGGCTGGCTGCACCAATTGATCCTAGCGATGGAGCATGAGTACATCACAGCTCTAGGGACTACAGCTGGAAAATAACGACCCTAGTGGATCTATAGTAGTCAATGGGAACCTCTCTTTCTCTCCAGGGGAAACCATGTGTTTGAAGGGGTCTGACGAATGGAGTCAAGGGAAATTGGTAGCTTTTTCTGTAATGAGTGGAGATATTTTTTTTCTTTTCGCATTTTATAAAAAATAAATAAATAAATAGATTCAAAAAGTTAAAAAAAAAAAAAGAACAAATAAAAGAAAATGATGAAAATGATAAAAATAACAATACAAAAGTGAGTGAACGAAAAGATTTTCGATCCCCGCAGACTAAAGGAAAATAGCGTCCGTAGCTCTCTCTGGCAGAAGGAAGATGATACATCAATGTACCGTGCCTGTGGCTCATCAGGATGGGTAGTGGATGCATCTGGTGGTGGATCCAGCTGGTGTTGACGCCACACCTAGATGGAGAGACCCACGACCAGCGTGCATATTCTCAGGCCTGAATAGATCGGTCAATGTGGAGGCCAAAGAGTCAGATTTATTTCCCGACGGAATTTGACTTGCTTGACGCAGTTCTGGCCCAAGGTTGTGTGTGTGAGAGAAAGAGAGAGTGAGAAGGGAGAAAAAGCAATAAGAGGAATTATACGCGAAAGCCACATATCAGCTCAGCCACAAGCCACGGCCACAGACAGAATAGATTCAGCTGAAAGAGAGATTTTCAATAATATGATTATTAAGTACCTTCCTTATTCAGTGAGCCAATTGACTAGTTCTTTGAACCCAAAGATTGGTAGTTTTTTTTTTAATCGTGTGCTCAACTCATAAAGATACATACCTAGATAGTAGTTACTAACGAACTGGAGTGAACTAGATGGATTCATTCGGTGGCAAATTCCTGCGGCCACAACTGCATCGAGCTAGTTACCTTATCCACTTCAGCCTCTACCTCTCATATTATTATTATTATCCTCATTATTATCATAATAATTATCATTTTCATAATTCAGGAACCACAACTCTTACCTCGGAACAGTTCACCAACCTGACAGGGCGATTCTTTTTTGCCCCTGACGTCGCATAAGCCCCGAGGTGTTGTTATCCTGGTCAGTGATACATATCAAACAACCTTGACCAGCTGTCAGCATCAGCAATGCCCTCTTTCCTTTCTTCTCTCTTACAACCTACAACACTACATACCAAACTACCTCTATATACTTCTATATTAAGATACGGTCGCATTGCAGAAATCGCCACTGGCCTGGAGACAGAGAGAGAGAGAGAGAGAACTACGTAACGTAGGCGCAGCAGACGCAAGAAGCTCTACTCTCCCCTCCCCCCAAAAAAAGAAATAAAAGAATTCAGGAAATAAATATTCATATACCATCAGTGCATGCGGTGTCTAACAACAACAACAGAGATGAGCCCAACAATGCCAAATCAGTCCTTCTCGGCGATTGCCTGCAGTCGTTCGTCAATCTCTTCCTCCGTCAGAGCACGGAATTCGATATCTGTCCCCTCTTTGCCATCCGCCCGGGGTCCGCCAACAATGCCGACCTCCAATTCGTGTTTCTTGAAATCCACGCTGAGCACATTGCTCAACGCCGTGATACCTAGTTCGACCACTTCCTCCCAGCTCCCCTCAGCCGAATCCTTGTTCTTCAGCTTCTTCTCCAAATAGTTGAGAGCCTCCTGTTGCTTCGGTCCAGATGCAGTAGCCTTATACCCGGCGTAGTATCCCGCAGGGTCGGATTTGTAAAGTTGTGGCCCCGCCTCCGAATCAACAGAGATCAGGGTCATAGCAACTCCTAGTGGGCGCATATAAGCCTGAAAAAAAAAACACACACCCCCCTAAGTCAGCAACAGACCTAACTACCTTCACCAAAATCGGAAAGGAGGACAAAACAAACCCTCTGTGTGTAAACCTGGTTGATATTGGCCAGTCGCTTGGCAAGGACATCGCAGGGCATCTCATAACCAAACTTGTATCGGAATTCGGCCGCTTCTGAGCGAGCACGGTCGACGCTGGCTCTGGCATCCGCAATGGAGCCAGTCATGACACAACCAACCCCGGACGACAGTTTGAAAACATGCGAGACGGACGACGGGTCGATCAATTTATCCTAGTCTCTCAGTCAGATGGACAACTTTCTCCTGTCGACAGTATGGGCGGTGTGTGCCTTACAGCAACTTTCTTCTGAGTCAACACCACCGCACAGTTCTTTCCTCGGACACCAAGCGAAGTGATGTTTGCGGAAGTGATAGCTTTGAACGCATATTCTATACATATGGGCGGGAGGGAGTAATCGATGGTTAGTTGGTCGTCACATGGCTTCGGGGTCGGAGAGGGATCAAATTCCATCGGGGGCCGGAGCGCCCCCAGAGGAGGCAAACGTACCGACTTGGTACAGACGACCCTGGTCTGAGAAAATTGTGATATGTCTGTCATATGCGCTTCCTGTTCACACAGAGGGAAGTCAGCTTGTGGGTGAAGTCATGGGATGTCGGACCAAGTCGAGTCGCTGGAGCCAAGAACCTACCGGACATGATGGCGATTATTGATTAAAAAACGGTAACAAGTGGGATAGACAGGGAGAATAAGGAGGGCGGAAAGGTATGGAGGAGATTGAATGGAGGATGGTCGACGGAGGGAGTGATCTGGGGGACGCGTGCGAGAGGATGCCTGGCTGAAGCTCCCAGGATGGAAAGGTGAGCTACGCAGCCCGATTGAGTAAGCTCCGGCGTCACCGCCTTCTACTTTGTCCCCAACAACGAATTTACGAAGTAGTTATAGAAAATGGTATAGTATAATCTTTTTTTTTTATTATATATATATAACAAAACTCCTCTATATGCCGATATACAAGGTATCATCAAACTTTTGCCGCTAGATCACTTTTTGAAAGCATCCTCCAGATATCTCCCACAGAAAACCTCCCCTTCCCCCCCAAACCAAACCAAGTAGAACGATGGATGCGATTCTCACAAATAAAGTCGTAGAGGATGACCCTAATACCCAACAGACAGCATTTAAGACGAATCGCTGTCACTGTCGCTAGTCGAGTCAGACGATGAATCCCTCTTTTTTCCCTTGGCCTTCGCGGCACTCGTAGCCTTATCATCGTCGCTGTCGCTGTCGCTGTCACCATCGCTCTCACTACTGCTCGATATCTCGATAAACGCAGTCCGATTCTTCTTCTTCTTCTTCCCTGGCTGGTTCTGGGCTGCGTTCTTCGTACCCTTCTGCGCCGACGGCTTGGGCTTCTGGTAGTTGAACAGGCCGCCAATGACCCCGAAGAGAACCAGCTCTCCTCGCTGTCTCTGCCGGAGCCGTTTAATCGTCTCGGCATCCAACGCATCCGGAACCTCGAGGTTATCCAGCTCCTCCTTCAGGTCCTTACCCAGCGCCTTCCTGAAAGCACCAACGGCATCGTGATAAGGCGACATCTCCGCGGTTGGCTTCTGTCCCTCCTCCTCCTCCTCCTCCACCTCCTCCACGTTGTCGGGCTTGTCCTCCGTCTCTGCCGCCTCAATGTCCGCCTTCACGGCTTCCTCCGCAACCTGACGTAGTCGCAGCTTGGCCCCCTCACTCTTCAACCCTTGCAGATAGACCAATAGCGCCGCATTGTAGTTCGCAGGCACCTGCTCCAACGAAAGAATATGCTTGAAAAGATGCGTCTCGCGGTTTTTCTGGAACTTCCACGCCGGACGATTCTTGGCGTAGAGATTGAGGTAGCCGAGAATGGGCGATTCGTGGGTCGTCGCAGTCGTCGACGAGGACGCAGCATCGAGATTCTTCTCCTTATTCTTCTTCTTCTTTTCTTTCTTGGGCTTTTTATTTTTCGTCTTCTCGCCTTCATCATCCCCATCGTTCTCCCCAATTTCAAAGACTGCCGCGGAATCCCCCTCGCCATTGACTGCTGTCATCTCCTCATCGCTGGGATCCGAGCCATCGCGCAGCTTCACGTCCGCCGAAAACGACACTCGCTTGTTCTTCTTCATCTTCTTCTTCCTTTTCTGCTCCTGTTCGTCGTCCTTGTTGTCGTCGTTTGCGTTATCCCCCTCCTCCGCCTCCTCCGCCTCCTCGTCATGACGTCTCTTCTTGCTCTTCTTGTCTTCCTTCTTTCCCGCGCCTGAATCTTTCATGCCTGAATTGTCTTCAACGGCATTCTCCTTCGATGCAGACTCGCTATCCTTCTTCGAGCGGGATTTTTCCTTCTTTTCCTTCTTAGATTTCTTTTGTTCCTCAGCCGGACCCTTCGAGGGCTTGGCTTTCACGCTCGTTTTTGGCGCAGAATCTTCGGCGGCCATTGCGTGTGGCATGGGCGGGGATTTCCGCTAAAAAAGAAAGAAAGTGTTTCGAATCGCGTGTGAGAGAGTTTTACGGGGACGTAAAAGGTCTTGAGAATTGAAATGGTTGGGTTGGGTGGATTGAGTGGGAGAAATTGATGTGTTGGAGTTGGAGAAATTTTTCCACGTGAGGAAGGAAAGGAAACGCGGCGGCAGCTCTGCTTTCATGGTCGAAGGCTGCCGCTGCATACATACAATACACCATATTATTCACCCAACTGTGTTCGAGCAGCGCTCTCTCCATTTTACATGCTAATTTATATATGTAATTCTATATGAATAAGGTGCCCCATGAATTCGTTATTTCCATTACCATGCCACCTCTCTTTTCCCATTGATTCCGGACTCCAATAACAGAAAGCTGCCCAAGTAAACCCACAGCCAAGAAAAAAACACAAAAAAAAAAAAAACTATGGTCCGTTTCCACCGACATGATGACCACTACTCGCAGTCTCACTGGCGTCTCGTTTCTCTTTCCTCATGTCCTTTGCAGCGCTCAACTCGGGGTTACTTCCAGAAGCAGCTGCTTTGCGTCGAGCCCGCTCTTTATCGCGGGAGCTTGACTCTGCGGTTCTCCTTCGGCGGACTGGTTTGTAGACATCATTGAAGTTCATAACCACACCAAGGAACCGCATGTCGACATCTGGTTGGTATGCGAGGTCGCCCAGGAGAACATTCAATCGCGATTTGAACTCTGCAGAAAGATCCCGTAATCGCACACGCAGTGATTCGAGCATGTGGTCGTCTGCAGAAAGGTCGAGGTGCATACCTGAGGACGGTGTGTCCACTTCGTCGGCCAGAGATCCAAGTCTTGGTGTATTCGCCAAGGAAGGGGACACGGATGATATAGAATTTTTGTGACCCGGTCCATGCCGAGAGGAGATGAGGTCGCGTTCTGTGACGCCCCAACGACCTTGGGCGGTGCGTGTTTCGATCTTTGCACTCAGCTCCTGCCTCCGAGTGAACTCTGCGACTGAGAACGAGTAAAGACCGTCAACGGCGTCCTTATATGCAAGCATGATCTTGAGGATCTGGTGCAGTTGCGACAGGAATCCCTCCTCCGGTTGCTTGTTGGTAGAAGATGAATTCCTGGATGAAGAACCACCAAGCAGACCCTTGTGTGTGATAGAGTTGAGATATTTTGTATGCGCCTCGATCAAGTCGTCCAAAGTACATCCTGGTCTCGATATCGACGCCTGAAGCTGATCCCAGCTAGCCTCGATGACCTCAAAGAGAATGTAATATTGCAATTGACAGACAAAGTGGATCATCTCAGCAATAACGCATCTTGCACGTTTCCAGTCCGTTCCCACTTTATCATTGACACTTCCTAAGACACCCCTCGCACCGGTCATGAATCGCCTCCAGGTGCTACCCAAAGCAAATTCGACACGCTTAACGCGCCAGAGGAAATTGAAAACTTTCAGGTACTGGGTAGATCCCCATGGAGTGATGACCACGTCTACCGGAGCGTCGATCTTGTACTCCAAAGTGAAACAGTCCCAGCCAATTTCACCGTGACTGAGTTCTAACATGCGAGCATCCAGGCGGCGGAGAACATCTGGCGGGTCATACTGCGCATTCGACGCACGGATGGCATGCTCCAGCTGGGCCGTCAGAGTATGTCGATACTGCGAATTGGCCGGACGATCGAGATTGGAAGCGAGCGATTCCATCAGCAACGCAATAAAATCACCCTGTCCCAACAAAAGGTATTTCTTTAGTGCGCGAAGATGATCGAATAGCTTGAATTTATCATCCATAAGATAGATCAGTCGAGCCATCGTAGCTTTGTAGGCCTCGTCAATTGAACTCTCGAGACTCGCTGTATCGCCATATCGTAACTCCTTGGATGCTTCTTTCGAGTAGGCTTCTACCCAACCCGAGTCTCCGCAGCCATATCGTATGAAATTCAGAGACTTGCCGATAAGAAACACTTTCTTGGCAAATTCTGGCGTAATTATAGAAGGTACCATGTCGTCGTCCAGCTTGTACTTATCCTCCCACACGCTGGTCGCGATGCGCCTCGGGTCAGTGCTCGGTCTAAACTCAGGCTCAACGACGAAAAATTCTTTATATGGATCTGAAAGCTCGCCATCGTAGATCCAGAGCCGCAACATATCGTAGAATGGCCGTGTGATGTGAGAGAGAAGTTTTTCTGCAAAGGCACATACAAAAGGGTCGCCATGGGAAGTTGAGAAGCCATGGATAAGTGATATTAATTGGCCACCTTTCTTGCCTACAAATTCATTAACTCTCATTCCCGCAAAAAGGATATCAAATGAAGGGTAATATAGATAATATAACTTACTTTGAGCTTCCTCAACAATCAGACTCATTAATCGCAAAGCCATAGTCGCATCTCTTGTCCATACTACACAGCGTTTCAAGGTGACGCCAGTTTTGGACGCGGTTCCGGGACTATTAGCATCCACCGGAGCTGCTAGTGCTCTGCGGATCTCTCCTTCTAGTGTCGCAACCAATCCTAGATATGACCGTAGCTCATCTGAAAGAGCTGCCCGCAGGCTCTGATTCAAAAGACCACCGCTGGAGCTCTCAACAAAAGTTGAGAGACCCCTATATAATAGACATGGCTCGGCTAAAGCATTCAAAAGGGATACCATTGGAATTGGTAGGTTTGGCGGTAATTTGAGGGTAGAGGAGGAGGAGAATTCGAGGTTGGAAGACGACAATCCCTGCAGATTGAAAGGAAGATCTCGCAGGAGAGTAGGCTCCCGGGGGGGAGTCGGATTCGAAGCCTGCTCTGTGGCTAGCTGAGGATGAGGCGCCTTTTGCGGTTGTTCGACTTGAGGGGGTTTCGTGGCGGTATCAGCCCTCGCCCTGCTTTCGTGGGCTCTCTCGGGATCGTGTTCCTCGTCCCGCTCCCTCTCCAACTCTTGGCGTCGCATTGAGGCTTTCCGCTCCAAGCGTGCAGGTATCTGTGACGCGGACGAGCTGACAGCAGGCCCATCATCATCATCAATCTCCATCGGCCTTCCCGGTTTTGCTCTCTGTCCTTTGAGCAACATGGACTGTAGATTACCCGGTTCAACCGGTGGACTGCGACTCCTCCCCTCATCATATTCTGCGTTCCCATCGTGGTCTTCGGGGCTAGATAGTCGATAAAGGAGGTACAGGATGGCCCATTTCTGCGATAATACTGGTTGGGTCAGCAAGCGCGAGTAGAGGTTCGAGAATCGAACCGCCTTGTCCGGGCTGGCATTCTCCCGAAGTAATTTTCGTTTAATCAGGTCCGACGCATTGTTTATGTTTTCCCCGCCTGCCAGACTCCCTCTACGATTGATCCCATATGTCGCTGGGCCGCTGGGTGACGTTGGGTCGTTGTTCGCCTGAGGGTGAGAGTCTAGGATGCGCCATGAGCGTTCAAGGAGTTCGCGATGGCGTCGTTCTTCTGCAGCAGCGAGGGCTTCTTCCGCGTCATCAGAAAAGCTGTCTTCGACGGCCGAGAGGGAAAGCGGGGGTGTGAGAGAATCGACAAGCTGAGAGAGCGCATCATCAATGCGACGCGGTCGAGAGGCGGGGCGCGCGGACATGGTTCCGTACCCTCTAATTCGGAGTTAAAAGGCGTGTCGATTTCAGCGAGTATCTTGGTATTCCACACATAAGTCGGTCACTTTGGCCAGAAAGTCTTCTTTTCAATGTATGCTCGTCGTCGAGGTTGGACAATGACGGAGGAAAGAACGCCAAAGGCGGAGATCACAAAGGGACTGTTCTGGCTTCTTTGGATATGCGAAACGCAGCATGATATTAAGGGTATGCAGACGTTCCAGAGTTCAATTTGACCAGTCACCTTCAATGACTGTTAATGCATTGGAGGCGAGAAACAGTAGCTGGAAGCGTCGTGGAGAAAGTGAGTCCGCGATGTTGTTGTTTGAGATGTTTGAACCCGCCGTGTCTGCCAAGCCCCGGCCACGTTTGGCCTGGAGCTAGCCCGGATCGGGAACATGTCAATCATCCTTACCCAGTTCCTACTACTTTCTACTGACGACTTTCAAGACTACAATACTTTGAATAAGAAGTGTCACTGAGATCCATCCAATAGGCCTCTAATTATCTGACTTGGGAGACAAATAGAGCAAAGAACAGATAAAGACGTTTAAAAAGAAAAGACGGGGGAAAGCAGCAGAGAACCACCAGAACACCATCCAAGTACTAGAAAAGGTAAAAAAGTAAGTAAAATAAAACAAAGCAACATCGACCGGTGGGAGGGGGGGAAAATCAAAGGGGGAAAAAAAAAATCAGGAAAAAGCAGCCAGCCTCCCATGAATATTAAACAAACGAATTGAAGTCCCAAAATCCCACAAGAAAAATAGAAAGCAACCCACAGCGTACACAATAAACAACTCCCTCAAACCTATGGCGGGCAGAACATCACGCAAAAGGTTGGGCAGTTGAAGTCTGACGTAGACAAACGACAAGGGAGAAAGAAAAAAGCCAGCCAGAAAAGCTTTTGCGCCTGATTTGCACCTTCAGGTGATTCAACAAATCCCATGTCTCACCACATAATTCAGCCCGTCCATTTTGAATTCGTATACATCATTAACACCTATCCATGCCAGAAATTCGCGCGAACCAAAGAGTAGTAGTAAAAATAATAATAAACAATAGAAAAAACCCCTTAGGCAGAAAGTGAGCGCGGGCCTCCAAGTAAAAATTCCTTTTGGGAAGGGAATAAATACCAAGGACCAATCTCTCAGACTATCAGCATCAGGGCCAGGTATTCCCTTATTACCGTCGCATTCCCTGCGTAGGGATGGGAGCACCCTGTTGCATTGCCATGCTGTTGGGCATGTTGTAATGAGCTTCGTATCCTGCAGGCATGCCGTTCATCATGATAGGACCAATGCCTTGTGCGTGGGAGACCGGGCAATCTTTGTGAGCAAGTAGGAGTGTCTTGAGATTGACAATCTCCTCCCGAAGTTGAGTGACCGTTGCAGTGAGCGCATCATTTTCTGAAGTAAACAGCTCGACTTTTTCTTGCAGGTTGGCAAGCCATTGCTTCTTGCGCTGTCGACATTTAAGCGCGGCAACCCTGGTATTGACATGTTAGTCATCCATTCCCAGTGAACCAAAGTGTACGCAGTCAACTTACCGATTCCGCTCCAAGAAATTCTTTCTCTTTTCTTCGTCCGTCATCTTCTTTCCGTCAAGCGGCTTTCTCTTATGGTCATCGTCATCATCCGAGTCCATATCCGAGGGAGGTTCGACGCTGGCGGAGCCGTTATTCATCTTAGCTTTCTTGGTCGGAACCTTGGCCAAGTCCTCTGCCTTGCGTCTGTTGTTGGCTGGGCCGCTTGATTTCGTCGCCGGCACCTTCTTGGATTTTCCTTTTGAGGCGGGTTTGGATTGTTCGTTCTGGACATCAGACGCATCACTGCCATCCCGGCTATGGTTAGAGACTCCATTCATGTTTTGTGGACCTCGGTGGCCGGACTGGTCGTTTTGGATACTTTGCGGCGGGACCGATGAAGGATTTGAGACAGCAAACTGGTTGGCATTGGTTTGCCCCCCCTTGGCCAACATGAACAATCCGTTCGCTGCATCTGCAGCGTCGTGGTGTCCGAAGGGATCAGCACCAGCCGGATGACCGCTCTTAATATCCATGCTCGTGTTGGGGTTTCCTTGATCGGGATCTGAGGTCGGGTTAGAAGTGGGACCCGCTATGCCGTTTTTCTTCGCGGCGTTCAGCGCGGTGCGATGGAATTCTATGGTGGAGGGCGTTGCGCCCCCACTTTGCAGTTGCTGCAAGAGCGCCTGGGAGTTTGGACTGGGGGCAGCAAACATACTGCCTCCGCCACCAGGAGTTAGTCCCGTGCGCAACGAGGACTCGTTAGGAGTGGGAAAATTTCTTCCAATGCTGTCAAAGTAGTCGCTAGTGCCTGTCGGGCCAGTAAGCATCGCAGGGCTCAAGGGCCCCGATCGCAGTGAGTTGGACCAGTTGTAGCCTCCGCCACCAGAAGAAGCACCCGCCAGAGCAGGGGATGTGAGTGCGGCGACAGGAGGAAGTATAGATTTGCCTGGGGTTTCGCCCGAGCCACTTCCGCCGCTGTTACCAAAGGATTGCTCGAACGGGTTTGGTTCGAGTGAGAATGGGTTGTGTAAAGAATTGAAATAGTCGGGGGTATCGCCCGCGGGCGCTCCAGCAGGGCGAGGAGGAGGGCCCAGCGAGGATGGCGCGTCAGCCTCAGACTTTTGGTCCTTGGTCTCCGAAGATACCTGGGGGTCTGTAAACGCGACAAGGATTAGCGACAAGACCTCGCGGGTAGAACGAACACGAAGTAACGGCAGGGCAGGGTACAATAAGAAAATTCTGCACGCGACAAGATAAGGATGAAGTATCACGGGGGACCCAACAAAAGACGCGACAGCGAAATATCACGAGCGATGTGTTCGCGATAGCATGCGCATTTCGCGATGAGGGTTTGTCTAGGTAGGCTATGATCGCCGACCCCATCGATGACGCCAGGTGTGAGGTCATCCCGACGGCAGAAGAAACAAACATGAAGGAAAGAGTGACGTGCGACCGCGTCTAAAACTGAAGATAACAGGCACTGTCCTGTTCTTCCTTTTCTTTTGCCTTTTCCTTTTCTTTTTTTCAAGGCACACGACAGAAAGGGGTCAAGCATATACATGATAGTTCCAAGGACAACGGCGCACACGAGGCAATGACACAACAGACACGACAGAAAAAGCGTACTCACCATCTGCTTCCAAGCCGTTCTTTTTCGAATCCATTGGCGACGAATTACGAGTATCGGTATTATTCGCTATGTTTGCAGAGATGGACGAAGCAACTGCCGCCGACATAGTAGTCTCAAAGGCAACGCTTTATTAGACGAGTTGATGGTAGGAGGGAGAAGGGGAAAAAACGGAAAAGAGATGGAAAGAGAGAAAAAAAAAAAAGAGAAAACGTGAAAGGTTGTGGCAATTCTCAGATGGAATCGCAAACCGAACAGAATTCGAGATGGATAGGATAGAATAGTGCAAGTAATAATAATAATGCAGGCAGAGAAAGACTCGTGAACCTTCGGGCTTAGAGGATTTGTTGATATGCTTCACACAGTAAGTAAGTATGATGGAAGGGGGAGATGAGAAGTTGTGACGTAGTCGGGGTTCGACAGGGAGTTTTTAGGGGGGAGCGAAAGAGGGGAGGTGGCCGTCGTGAGCTAAGCAGCCGATGAACCTCGACTCCTGTCAACTATGCAACCCTGGCCGTGTACAAAAAGCCTGCCGGTTCCAGCCAAAGTGCAACCTCGAGACTAGAGTTTCTTTTCGTTTCTTTTTTTTTTCCTTTGAAATTTTGTCCCAAAAAGATCTGTCTAAATTATTTTATTTTATTTTTTTTTAAAAAAAAAAGAAAGAGAAAAAAACCCTCCCTTTGCCTCTCAAAAATACTCAATTTTCCATATCTTGACCAATAACTTTTTCCCTGACAAAGAGCAGACAGAAAACCAAAACCAACCCCCCAAAAAATTTAAGATCAAATGGCAAGAAAGGGAAAAAAAATAAAATAAAATGAAAAATGAAAATTACTAACCCTGTTACAAAAGCACGATATCTTAATAATATGAAAATCAACAGCGAATGATACAAGCCGGCCCTTACTTGTCAAGCAGAAACTTGGAGACAGGTGGATACCCGGCAATACTCTTCAACCAATAGCCATACCGAGAAATGGAAGACGCGATTGTTGGAGGTGGGCGGAAACGACAAGCAACTCAAAACAGACACACCTTCTTTGCGCTTCCAAGGGATAGATACAATTCGAACACATGAGACTTCTCACTCAATCCCAAATTGAACTGTAGAAGAAATAAAGCGATGAAGATTAAGTGGAAGTTTACTCAAAGAAGGTACCAGGGTAAGTGAAGTAGGAGCGCGGGAAAATGAATGAATGGGTGGGTTGGGAGAATAAAAAAAAAAAAAAAACCTGGATGAGATCACGGTGACGACGACAGGAATTTTCTGGGCTGTCGGACCAGCCGGGTGGCCACTCCCTGTCGGTCGACCAGCCACTCAGGAATACCCGTCTGCAGACCCACATCCGGTTGGATGTTTGACTGGGAGGTTTTCTAGTCGAATTCTGCCACGAATCATCTCCATCTTAGTTCTCGTGCAGGGCGGTGAGATCCCAACCAAGCAACTCGGAGGGAAGCCATTACGACCAAGTCGGTTTTGACTAATTCCCATCCAACATTTTGTCCGAGTCAGGAGATTCCAGGATTCGCTTCCATATCTAAGGTACCGCCAATCGTGAAGGTTCTCAGGCAGGGTGGGCTGCAGTGACCAGGGGGGAGGGGGGTGGGGTGGTAATCCCTTCTCCCAGTAGTAACTTAACTTAATAACAATGTCGCGTTGTCGAGTGACACATCTTCCCCCCCCATCTCCCCCCCTCGATTCACCATGATTGGTGCTCGGGATGATGACGCAATGTTTCCCGCCTCGTTTGTTCCCGTGGGTATGGATCACGTGAGGGCCATGGCCCTGGTCTCGTTGGAGGGTTTTGATACGGTGGGATTGCCACTAGGATTCTGGACAAGTTGTACTCGGAAGTATCCTCTCATTCGTGGCAAAGAATCCGAGTTTTCTACGGAGTGCTACGACCAGAGAGGATGGGCATAGCTAGTAGCAAGCAAAGGTAACTCATATTTCGATCTTGTAGGCTGGAGTTCATGTTGCTCCTGGCCTACAAGATTCTTACATATCACATACATATATATGAATTATATAGATGTACTTAGTTGTACTTGTCTCAGATATTGGATATCAACTTGATGTTAATTTAATCCATAATAGACTCGATAAGGTTCTTATCAATCTATAGTTTCTTGTTTTTGATTTTTAAGTTCCAATATCCGATCATATGAATAAAGTACGATATACTAGCTCAACACGTACTAAAGCTAATATGTTAATATCCTGTGACCCCAGCGAGACGATCACCAAGAAAGGCGCAAGAGACAAAAGCTATCAGCAGTAAACCACCGTATGTTGATTTCATTGCCAGTGCACGGATCCTGGACAACCGGCTCCGTGAGGCTCGCCAGGAGCGGCGAAGCAACTCTTGGTAATGCTATAATTCGTCTGGCTGAAGTCTTGGAGGAGAAAACAGAATGGACCATGTTCGGTGGTATGGAAGATTTTGGTGAATAATAGTAAAGTTAGTGATGGCATATATATATATATATATACAGCTAGTACGCTATGATGAACGGATATCATGGGCTGGATGCTGCACAGTATCTTTTATTTTATCGACTACAGTATTCAGCTGGGCATATCGCGGTTTCGCGGGCCAGCCAATACCTCCTCTTTGATACAAACTATCATGGTCGATACTAAAGTGTATTGATTCTATTCAAATCTAATATCTAATGTTACCATACACAGGACCGAGCTGTTTGTCGATAGACCTATGGCGTAGCCCACCCCTCACCTACCTGGAAGTAACAATATATCCGGCCCAGTAGTTTTGGCTAGCGCGGCACATCCTTCGTACCACACCTCAACATCCCCTGATACCGCCAGAATGACCTCAAGCTCCCAACCCATCGAAAACCCTCCCGATGACGTATTTTACTACCATCCCTCCTGGCCAGAGCGCTGGTCCCATCCATCCTTCAAGAAGAGTGAGAAATGGGTGAATCATTTCTGGTATAGAGAATCCGGTTGCTATTCCTCTAGTTTCCTTACGCGCAACACATCAGAGGACTTTCCCTGGGGGTTTATAATCTACCGAACAATCTATATACTAGAATCAGACGAGCTCTGGCCTACTGTACTATCTAAATTCACCCGCTACATACACTATGAAATCGACCTAAAGTGCCAAGTAGTTGACGATGGCATGCCTAAAATACTGGTGCATGAGTCCTACCGAGATATGATTATCTCAGACAAGAAGTAGGATGGTGCTTCTGTTGATCAGATCCGGGAGGATTTTATGAGTTATTTAGCAACGACACCTCGGGCATTGGAGTTTACGAACCCACGGTTTAAGAAGTATTTAATAATTAATACGCCGGCGCTGCGATCACTCATTAATATACCTGAGCCGGAGGACTGGCAGTTTGGGATACAGAGGCTGTTTGTCGGGATAGTCGATGCGCAGTATATAGAGGGTCAGCGTTAGATGCCCAAGAGATATCGGGATTATTTAAGAGTAGAACTAGGTCATTTGTGGTTTTTATATCTTTAGTTAGTGTGGGATGACTTGAATGAGTTAGTACTGCCATTGGGGGAGTTAATACCGATTTATAATGAGGATCTTGGGTCGGCGCAGGATGAGGAGGGGAATCCGCAGTCTGTCCCGATGAATCGTGGGGGGAGGAGGACATGAATCGAAACAAGGTGGTATAGTATGAGATGGTTCCATATATGTATGTCTTATGGAAGAATTCATTGGCGACGTCTCATTCATACATTGAGTTCTGTCATAGTTCATTGCAGCTATGATCTGTACAAATCAGTCACTGACAGACTGGCAAACATGGAGAATGGTTTAAGAGACTAGGTAGGTAGTAGATATATATAAGTACCTAGCACACCTCATTTATGAGAACATGCCCGAACATAAAAGCCACCCATGGCCCTATCAGCTTTTTGAAAAAAAGAAGAAAAAATTTAAATCTTACTGTCATACCCAATCAACCTACCTAGGTCGATGTCATGCTGCCCCTTTCACTACTTCTCCGCCTCCGAATAATAGGTACAACGTGCGAAAGAGCGTGAAGCTTTGAAACATCTCGCTTGATGAGGCGTTTGTAATGATCCCTGCCTCCTCGTCTTCATTCTCGCTTAGAGGGTCATCATTTATTTGTCTCCGCGTCCATAAATATGCCGCTTGTCTTCCTCTTTTCTCGCCTGTTTCCTACTATAGATCATTCATTCATCTTAGATCATCAATAAGTGTCATAATTTTTCTCGGTCCTTCAGGAAAACATTAAGAAGACTGCTAATAATAAAATCTGCATTCTCTTAAAACATCGCCTCCCCACTCATCCCACTAATGACATCAGAATTTGTTAGAGACCGATCTTGGTCTAGCCTAGCCCCATGAGATGTTAGATAGTTTCCCTTGAAGGCTGATCAGCATCTTTGATAGGGATCCATACTGCTCCTCCTCCTCTTCTTGTCCTTCTTTTTGATCCTCCTCACATATTCCTACTGTTGCCTCTGCGATCTCGGTCATCATAGCATGGCTAGAATCTGGCTTCGCTTATTAAATGGCGGGACGACGGCAATAATAGCGGCGTTGGAATAAACAGTCCCAATGGTAGCCTCGTTTCCGTAGGCTAGGTAAGAAAACGCCATTTCCTTGTGAGCTGGCTTATTGATCCAAATTATGCCTGGAAGGCTCCCACTGGACCATATGTCGCTGATAACCTAATAGGAGATGAAATCTTGTTAGTGTATATTCGCGCATAGACGTTGAAATTAAATCTTGGTGTTTGCAGTGACCACGGCCCTCACTGCATCAGGCGTTTGTAGTTCGGCCTTCATCCTCGCCTAGATGAGAGACTCTTTCCATTGTCTCCTAGTCTATAAAGATGTTGTTTCTCTCTCCTCCTGTTCCTAGCTCCAAGAAAGAGATTAAATGAGGGTATTTTTTCCTCGTTCTGATCTAGGGCCTCTTGAGATTAAATATCCCGATTTCCGTCCGATCGAGAAGGAGGAGTGGCTTGGCTTCGAAGATATATGTCTATTCGAGGAGGTTTGCGACTTACATTGTCGATTTCTTCCTCCTGGCCTCTGGTACTAGTAAAGTAGGCGTGAAGCTCTGTACCCACTTTCGCTATCTCATCGCCACTTGAATCATTCTCATTCACCTGGAGACCATGCTCTTGGGCATACGTTCTCGTCTGACTCAATCCCATTGGCTGGCGGGAATATAACAACGACTTCCATAGGTGATGCACATCGGACATGTCCAAAGGCAATATTGAATGTAAATCCTTGTAAAATATATTAATCTCTTGGCCTGTTCGTAGATATTCTTGCTGACTTTCCGATGCGTCCTCTTCTGTGTACTTGTCTTCGGAATCGTTTGTATTCCGAATGACTGGACGTATTCCAACTGTCGCTCCAAGTGATTCAAGTACTGAATACACAACAAGATCAGATCCCTTTAGTATCCTCGGAAGTAGCTGTTTAGCGAGGGGTGATGAATGCGGATATGCATGAGAGCAGTAGATACCAAGAGTACCCCCTGCACCAATTAGTAACCTAAGATCAAGTGATTTGGAAAGCGAAATGCGGGCTGGGAAGATACCATGCTTCATAAAACCCGGTTCGTGGAGAAGTCCCTTCATAAAATCATAGAGTGGCAAGGTCCGGGGGTCTATAGAGATGCCGGGCGGAATAGACCCACCTACCAACTCCTCCACGTAGAGATTATATGTTAGAGTGATGCGTTGGCCATCCGTGATGGTTTTTATCTCATGTTCGCAGTCACTATAGAATGCAGCCCACTGGATGGCGGAACCACTAGAGCCACTCCAAGCAAAGGTCATTTCTTTCCCACCGTGACGAACCACAAGATCACCACCCTGAAATGAGGATGGCAAGCATACTACTAGGGATCCAATTTGATTCTCATCGCGCGGAGTATCCACATGCTTCTTAAACAGACCCGATGGCCCTGAGTATATCTGCATTAAACTGTCAACACTTTCAGAGAAGGTGGTCGCCACTCGACCAAAACAAGGATACCACATAACACGGATGAATAGCGCTTTTTGAACTAGGTAGGTAGGGATGGTCATTAAGAGTGGTTGACTCACATTCAACTTGTACAACTCAGCCCTGAGCTCTCTCAGCTGCAGGCTGTTTTGAATTTTCGTGCTTATTCCGGGAAGGAGGATATCCTGGACGTTATTGAGGATTTTTTTTCCAAGTCTGGGCCAATCGAAATTGGTTGAAAACTTGCAAGGATCTAGCTTTCCAGCTCTTCGATACTCTGGGTCGATAATATCTTGTTGTCCTTGACCGAACGAGGCAGGATCACAATCTCGCACCAACTGACCAAGGGCATCGCTGTTAGAACCCGGAGTTTTCTCATCCAGAGGCAAGACTAGGTGACCCTTGATATCCTCTCTGATCGCCCAATAGATATGCACTGGAGATGAGATCAACTGTCTTTCGTTATGTTTTTCGGAGCCTTCAATTGATATGCTACCGCCACATACAAAGAGAGCGGTGGCCTTTTCGCTCCCAATATACCCCTGGAGCTGGTGACAAGCCTCCCTGAATGCGGTCTGTGTTAGCGAGGATTCGGTTGGGCCAGCCTGGGTCTCTTCATTAGCACTCTGAATAGACATCAGATTTGTGACAGTATCAGTCAGGGCTTTTCCAAGGTCGCTCGATTGCCATGAGCTCCGACTTTTCCTCGCTGAGCGATTTTTGCACTCGTCGCTTTCTTCATTACTTTTTTCATCGGTTCCTTCATCAATCTCTTCATCGCTTTCTTCGTAGTGGTCTTCACAATGAATCCACCTCTGCCGTAGCCTTTCTATAACCCTCTGGTCCCTCAACACTTGGTCGTTCTGAAGATACCCAGGGAGTAAGAGATTGACATTCTGTTTCAGTTCTTGGACAAGGGATTTCCACTTGTTTTTATTTGTGACTTGTAATGTTTCAAAATCCTGGGGGGGACCGACGAGGCGCCCTGGGCGATATGGCAAGATCTCGCGAAGAGAATCAAAGAACAAAAATACACAAGCATCCAGCTTGCAAGTCTAATCAACATTCCAAAATCAGCTAAAATAGCCTAGAAATGGATGTTGCGGATTCAATAGATCCATCCTTACCTCAACCATCAGCCGTTTGACCTCAGTTTCAACATCCCCCATGGTCTTCTTAAAGGTTGTTCTCGAAGAGACTTTTCGGCGTTTGGAGGACATGATTAAATCAGGTAAGAGTAGTCAAGAGATGAGTAGGATAATATTGAGCCTTAGGAGTAATTGGTAATTTTTTGGTTGTTTCCCTTGCTCTGATTACTTCCCTCACATATAATCCCAAGGGCCCTAGATCAGAGGAGGAAAAGTGATCTTATTGAGTCTCTTGTGTTTGTGTGTATTTAGGAAGTGGAGAAGAGGAGAGAGAGCGGTGACGTCTTTATAGACAAAAAGATAAATAAATGACTTCTCTAAGTGGGGATGAAAGCAGAGGACAGAGAGATCACTGCAAACTGCCTCATCAAACGAGGTATAAACGATACTGTCATTTCCATACGTGAAAACCGGGAAACCACCAAATTATTTAACGGAAGGAACCACTACTGTAAGAGGCTTTCTAACCCATGGCTCTCCGTCTCCCAGCCCGCTGCTTCTGCTCCGCCATCAGTGAAGAATTCCGCGCCATCCATTCTCTTCGATAAGGTCCATAATAACCAATGTACGGCTGCAACCCCAAATGCTCCACCGTCAGGCTCACTGTAAGTACCGAAATGTCCCACAGGATAGTTTCCCATCCACTTAGGGACCCCTGTGAGACCCTCATAATCATCCCGACCCTAAATTGCAAGTAGGTAGTTAATCCATCATGAATTCCGTCTATCAAAGTTAAAAAACGGGTCTTACATTGGTATAGGCAATGTCAGAAGGCCCCCCCAAGAAATAGAAGACCGGCTTATGCACTTCTTCGATAGTAGTCGGGTCTTCCCATGGGACAGAAACTCCCAGACCACCACCTGGATCCTGAGGGAGGAAGCCCGAGTTGAAGATGCCGAGGAAGCTCACACGGTCATCATCACGTAGGTGATATGCCTCGAGTCCCCCACAGCTCTGACCGGCTACGGCGATCTTGCTGGCATCAACTGTGAGATATTTCCCCTCCGATCCCGCGCTTTCGAGTGCCCAAGAAACGGAGTCTCGCAGCATTTGAACGTTAGTAGACCCAGTACCTTCTGGGGGGCCTGATGCCAGCACAATAAAGCCATACGATGCAATATTGGTAAGAAGGTTCATAAATCTAATTCCGTTGTTTTCACATGCACCGTTGCCCCAGACGAGCACTGGGAGGGACATATTATCTGGCGGAGATTCTGGCATGTAGATTGTATGGTTGGCTAGACTAGGCTCTTCAAACCAAGACTGGGGAAGCATTTAGTCCTCGGAATGTAGGTAGGTATAGAAAGAAAGCATGGAGTAAACTCACTGCGGGATAAGGCCCGCTGCCTTGTCCCATTGCCACATTTGTATTGCCAATGATGATCGCCAATATGGAGAGAACGCTTGTCCACTTCATCTTCTGTATCTGGAAGGTCTCAGGCAATGTGTTGAAATTGTTGAACAATTTGATGGCTTGATAAACGATTCGATTCAACTAACTGGGTTGAATGACTGGTAAAGAGATGATAGAGATGAAAGAGACACCAGTACGCCAATATACTGTATATACAATTTGCTTTATATTTCACTAGCCGAGAAACACTCCCGTTTCAAAGCTGCTCTCACTTTTTTTATTTTATCTATTAATTTATTTAAATAAATGCCGACTTCGGTATTTGTGGGCACTTCTGCTTCCTCGGACTGTATGTGAATATCCCTCTTGGCAGGTTTGAGATGGCGGGGTTGCAGTATCACAGTCCCAAAGACCAAGAATACTTGCCAGGATGGAACTTCATTTAAAATAACATCATTTGATTCGTCCACTAACATTTCAGATTACACTTCATACACATAATTCCACCAAAAGAGTGGCAGGAAACAATCTAAATCATACCCAAAACACTGCCTCTCATCCTGCCTCACACAGTACCCCTATCAACAAACTTCTTAGGGAGATCCACAACCTTGGCTCTCAGATACTCCAGACAATTCTTGCCAAGCGTGTCATAAGTGCTGCATGCGTCGTAGCCCCGGTCAAGATGATCATGGAGCAAGAAGTGCACAGCCTTGATGTTAGGCATCTCGAAGCGGTCAATGGGCTTACCCTTGTCCTCCTCAGGGCCGAGGAGCTCTCGGATCTTGGACACAGTCAAGAAGCTTCGCAGCCAGTCCCACTCGTCATCATGGCGCACAAAAAAGCCGGCATTACAGTCACTGCACTTATCTCCAGAGCGTCCGAGGACAATCCGACCCAGGGGCAGACGAACTGTCGGGCCAAACGTATCAAGAGAGACAGGGCTCTTGGTTTCGTAAGTGGGTTGTTGGCGGTCATATGTGCGGAACTCGGGGGCCAGCGGCATCTCGATAATAGGCTCGGGGGCATCCCACAGGAGGTGGACGCGCTGCTTAACCTGGGACTGGGGAAGCAGGGCTGGGTGGTACTCGTAGTATGGCTTGCCTTCGGCTTGGCGCATGTCGTTGCCCAGAGAAGCTCCCTATGTCGGGGGTTTCATGTTAGCCTCTATGCTTGGAAGAATGAGATAAGGATGAAATAAAACCTACTGGGCAGCTTTGGAGGAAGGTCGTCATGGAACGGCGGAAGAAACCATTGGGGTTGCGCATGTTGAGAAGCTCACGGTCCTTGGACTGAGCGAAGATTCTGAAATCGACAGTTGCCACATCCTGGTTCCGAGCATCACTGACAGAGGTACCATTCTGCATGAACTTGAGGACGTCGAATTTCTTCAGCAATTCGGGACCAAGCTCCTCCTTGATCTGGTCCTCGGTAAATTGGCACTTCTCCTCAATATCGAGACCGCAGAGGTACACATGGTATTCAGCTTGCCAGCCAGCAAAGCCCGTAATTCTGCGGTTGCAGGTTAGAAAAAGGACTCATCACAGAGGAGCACAAGATACATACCCGACTTTGGTTGTGGGTGGGGGAGGGAGACCCCTAACACCAGACACCTTAACTTGGTCTTCGCCCACCTGCTCAATCTTAATGTTCTCGATCTGCGCAGTAACATCACAATTGTAGTATTGGGGGCCTTGAATCTCATAGAGTAACTGGGATGTGACCGAGTTCACAGTCATCCAGCCACCAGTATTCTTCTCCTTGTACATGACTCCGTGGCCGAGGTGGTCGATGGCGCAAATTGGGAATCCCATGTTGCGATGCTTGCCTTTTCGCAAGAGTTCCTTGAAATCCGCACAATATCCTCCGCTAACATAGGCTGAGCACTCGAGCAAATGACCGATAATAAGCGATCCGGCGAGCTCGTCGAATTGGTTCGATTTCCACTGATGCCACCACCTAGTATGGGTAAGCGATGACCTTCAACTCATTTCATCTAGAAGGGGGGATGGAGTTGCAACGTACGCAGCAGCACCGATAATAGGCGATGCATCCGAGACACGACCACAGATGACAACATCAGCACCCTCGGTGAGGGCCCTGGCAATACCCAGCCCTCCCAGGTAGCATTGTGCACAGACAGGGTCAAGACCCCATTCCTTCACGGAGCGGTTGTGCATGAGGGAGCGGAAGCTCTCGCCATCCTGAAGCATGGCCTTCACCGACCCAGTAACCTCGTCTCCTTCAATCCAAGCCACCTTCAAATTATATCCGGTTTCCTGGACCTTCTCCTTAATAAGTTTGGCCAGCACTTCGGTATCGCTGGCGCCGGCGTTGACGGCAACCTTGATTCCCTTTTTGGCGAGATCGGGGACCGCAGGCATAAAACAATCGAGGAAGTTCTCCGCAAACATGGCGCTCTGTACCTCCTCTTCCCAGGTGAGTTTCTTGCCAGCATTGGCCGCCGTATTGCGCACTTTCCCTGTACCATGGATGGTCATGGTCATCTCGGACAGCCAGTCTCCGACGATGACATCCACGTCTTCATTTTTGGCAAGACTGGAAATGGCACGAACACGGTCTGAGAAGCCTCCGGAGGCACCAGCCACTCGTACGGGGCGCTTTTGTTCTATCGTCATTGTGCTGGAGAGAGAAGGGGGGGGAGAATTTCAAATTGGATTAGAGTGAGTTGACTTGACTTTGACAAAGGTCAGTGTAGTTGGCATTTCTTGTCAATTAATACTTCTCCCTAGGACAGCCCCTCATCGTTATCGCGGTGCCCCGCGACACTGCCGTTTGATCCGTCTGATAGGATTGGAAATGTATAACTGTTCGGACCGAGCATCCCCGATTGAGGTTAGAGGGCGTGTCAGTTGACTGATTCAGACGCGTTTCAATTGCAACAGCACAGGCTATGTTCAGCCTCGCCGACTGAATCAGTGGGTCTCAGACCATGATCCACCGTCACAGGCGAGTCACAATCAGCAATGCGGGCTGTGGAGGGGAGCGGGCGATGTCTGGGGTAGCTCTGGGGTAATGTGGGGATATTCTGGATATCATTACCCTGCACGTCTGGCTGGATATCGGATCCCCCTACCGACTTCCCCGACACGTCTACGCACCTTCAGATGGACTATGGGCTGGGATAACAGGCCCGGAAAAAACGGCAGAGATACTCGAGGGGCTATCCGGCATGTTCTCTGCCTCTGTATCAAACTCCGAAGGAGATTGGTTGTCTGGGTTGTATGACGGCATATCTTTGGTGTGTTGAATCACCATAAACCCTGCATAAAGTAATGTATGCTCGTCTATATCGCCCATGACGATCCTGAAATGGGCCGGACGATCGCCATTCCTTCACTCTGCCACCAGGTTCCCCTCCCAGAGGCTCGTTCCCCGGCCACATATCGCGTATACTCGGGCCCACCTCCGACGATACTTTCCAAGCTCATTTGGTCACAGGAAGACAAACGATATGCAGGATAGTAATTTAGTGCTGATTATTGGACACTTCACAACTAACTAATACCAAAGTCAAACCTCACTAGGAGCTAATTAATTAAGCAAGGCGGTTGGCGCCGATAAAGACCATATATATCAATCTCTCTCTCCCTTCCAAATCACTGCAGGGGCATATTCGTCACGACTCTCACCACCCCAAAATTTTGAAATGGACTCCGTTGATAATTTCGCTCCCCCGAGGAGCGTTGGCGAGCGTCTCATGGTTGCTGGTGGAGTGTTAGCTATAGGTCTTGTTCTGCAAATCGTGTGCACTGTGATATATCGATACTGGTTCCATCCGCTTGCGAAATACCCTGGACCTTTTATCAATGCAGTTTCAGACGTGAGTATAAGAAAACCTAACATTTATTCAACAGAAATAAACTGAACCAATCTAGCTCCCTGGCGTAGTGTGGACTCTCCGTGGCCGACTGCCCATGGAGACACGCAAACTCCATGATAAATATGGATCGGTAATTAGATTGAGCCCCAATGAGCTGTCATTCAACACGCTGGGAGGGTGGAGAGATATCTACGGACATAGAAGCGGACGCAAGGACCTCTCTAAGCATTCAATCCACGTCGGAGCTGTCGACCCCATGCCTGGTGTACAGACGATCTCTATGGCAGACCATGACAACCACGCACGGCAGCGAAAGGCGCTATCTCATGGCTTTTCTAAAAAGGCCCTCTGGGAACAGGAGAAGATTATCCAAGAATTCGTGACCAAGCTTATGGGCAACATCCACCGGTTTGCGGAGAAAGGCGAAGCCTTCGATATTGTTAAGTGGTTCAACTTCGTCACGTTCGATGTCATTGGCGACCTTTCTTTCGGAGAGTCGTTTGGATGTCTGGAGCGTGGTGATTTCCACTTCTGGATCACTCTTATCTTCGATGCAGTCAAGGCTGGGGCTATTGAACAGGCATCCCGGCGCTTTGCCACCGCCGGTTCTCCTACGCAAAAGCTGTTGCAAAAGCTCGCTCAGGGTTCTCTCGCGAAACGCCGAGCCGATCATTTGACATACAGTCGGACCAAAGTGATGCGGTATGATTCTCGAGTATTTTGCTGGACTGATAAGCGATGAAGCTCTGACAGAAAAATAGACGTCTTGAGGCCAAGGATAGTGACCGGAAAGACTTCATTCATTACATTCTGAAGCAGTCAGAGCATTACGATCTTTCGCAGGGCGAAGTTATTGTCAATGCTGCCCTTTTCATGTAAGATTCTCCGTGTGACCAAAGCTATCTGCGCGTACGGGTACCGGCTAACAGACAGGGCAGTGTAGCAGGAAGTGAGACAACAGCAAGTTCGCTGGCATCTCTGATGAACAATCTGTTAAGACACCCTCGAGTCTATGCCAAGTTGAAAGAAGAAATCCGGTCCACTTTCCAATCGGAAGATGACATTACACTCGAAGTCGCCCATGAGCTCCCCTACTTGAGCGCTTGCCTTGAAGAAAACCTGAGGATTTTCCCACCTGCACCTATTGGATTTTTGCGGGAGATCCAAAAGGGAGGCGATGTGATTGATGGCCATCATATCCCTGGCGGAGTATGTGTCCCTTGGTTCCTCTATCTATAATTACAGCGTCAAATTCCTAATATCACGTCACAGACTGCCGTATCCGTCAGTTCATGGTGCGCTCACCATAACCCCGAAAACTTCAAAGATCCAGATCTTTTTGTCCCCGAACGGTGGTTGGATGATCCAAAGTACAAGGGCGATGAGAAACTTGCTACTCGGCCATTTTCACTCGGCCCACGAGGGTGCATTGGGAAAGAGTAAGTCTTTCCACCCCCTCCTTGATGTCGTAGCATCTGACAATCCCTTGAAATAGTCTCTCGTATGTGGAAATGCGATTGGTTGTCTGTCGTCTTCTATGGAACTTCGAAATCACCAATGCAGACAGTGCCATTGAATGGGAGGCAGAGGATAACATGAAGCATATGAAGGCATACTCCACGTGGCAGAAACCTGGGCTCAATGTGTATGCCAAAAAGGTCCAGAGGTGATCATCACACGCAATAGACCCAAAAGAACTTTTGATGGAATATTTAGCATTGGCGTTAATCAATCAGGGCTCGGCTGGATATTGTAGAAATACTTTTTTAGTATAGTTTTACATCAATGTGTTAGCGTCTCAATACTGCTATCTATATAAGACCTGTTCCCCCATTAAAATCAATGTTAATTCCTACTCAGTGACCGACATGGAATAGTTCTACTAGTTTGGTTTTATAATAATAAAAATGACAACGCAGTCGACTTGGAATTTATCTCGTGGAAAAGGATATCCGGAGCAAACCCTAACTCCAACCGATCGAGTGGATATGGCCCCGTATACCACATTGGTTGGCGTCATCGAATCCATTCCCCGCAAAGCACCCCTCTTTCTCTGGCTTTATTTTATCCTCCGTGCCGAACATACGCGAACCTGGTCCCTATCTCTGCATGTCTAAGTCCCACACAAGCTCTATAAGCCGTAGTCGTGCTTTGAAATGCGATGCCCCCACCAGAGAAACGCAATGCCGAAGACGACGATCAACCGGATCAAACAAATTCAAATGAAGCAAGAGGTTATCCTCGTAAGAGAGTCGCACTCGCGGTAGGTTCCCCCCCCCCAGAAGCGCCGTGAAGCAGGGGGTTGATTCCAATCCAGTGCGAGGTGTGCCGTCTTCGAAAAACACGCTGCGATGCAGAGAGACCGTCGTGTAGTTTTTGCAAGAAATTAGACATCGAGTGTGTCTACAGGGGTCCTAGCAAGCATGGCAGGCCTCGCAGCGATAGTGAAGAGGCGACGGGCTCTCGCCTCGATAAGATTGAATCGACTCTTGAGACAATAGCCTCGTTGCTAGAGCAGAAAACAGCCACCCCTGCGTCTCATAACTCGGAGATATCCACTACATCCCCTGCGTCGACCTCGGGGACGAAAAGGTCGCCTATCATTCCTCGAATGCCAAACCTTTTCTCCTTCCGAGGCCCAGACCCTTGGTACTATGATTGTACGGAGGATTTCTTTATAAACCAGCTAGATTGCATGCCGGATATGCGTCACATACATCAGATGCCGGCCGTAGATCTCTCCCGCCCACATCTCTGGAGGCTCCAGCAGTCGTTTGTGGAGAACGTCCTGAAATGGCTCCCCCTTTTCGATCAGGGGACTACGTTGAAACATTTGCAAGCCGCCCAGCTTTCCAAATACGACCAGGACTCGCCATCTATCTGTCTGGTTTATCTGATCAATGCGATTGGCTCTCTCACTTTGGACAATCGGCTCTATACGGAGGCCTTGGAGGAGCTCCCTG
The DNA here is from genome assembly GCA_015844325.1 of Aspergillus nanangensis. Classification (NCBI taxonomy): domain Eukaryota; kingdom Fungi; phylum Ascomycota; class Eurotiomycetes; order Eurotiales; family Aspergillaceae; genus Aspergillus; species Aspergillus nanangensis. The sequence continues at coordinate 147,424 of VCAU01000021.1, read as the reverse complement.
GTTTCAGCTATTATCTGAGAGCATATCACATCATGCAAAACTTTCCCCTATTCACGAAGGACCTTTGCATACTCCAATGCAGGACGCTGACAGCGTACGTTGCATGTTCTCCGGTAATAAGTATTTTCTGACCATACGATGCACGCAGCATGTATTTTCTCTATGCCATGCGTCCATTGGAGTCATGGCGCGCAATCTGCCAGGTGTCGCAGAACTGTATTCTTCATCTAAAAGCTGGTATTGTGGACCGAGAGCCACCTAGCTACCGGGATGCGTTTGAGAGGATCTTTTGGATCAGCTATGTGATTGATAAGTATGTGGACCTTGCACGGTATGGGCCCGAATAGAAAACTGATCCATTTAGTGAGCTCGAAGTATGTTTAGAGCTCCCACCGAGTGGCTTGAAGCATTATGAGACGAAAGTGCCTTTACCTAGCAGCCACTACGAGGAGGAGGGAATGTATTGTCTGCTCGCAATATCATCACTACGGAAGCTCATGGTGGAGGTGGTAAAAGCCGTGGGGATGAAGGGTAGGTATCTAATGTTCTTTCTCTCTATTCTTTTTTTTCTAATCATTTTAAAACGACTTGGATAACTAACCAGTCGCAAAGGGTCTGCCGTTGCTACATATGCGCCAGTTGTAGTGATGGAGTTGCGGAATCAGATCGACAATTGGTATCGCCATCTGCCTAGCTCCCTCCGGTTTCCCCTGGATCGTTCTTTGCTCTTTGATAAGCGACGAGCATACTTACGGTGCCAATATCATGCCCTCATTGTGGTGGTCTTCTGGCCATTCGTCCCAAGAAGCAAGGAACCTCCCTACAACGGGCGATACTACATTGATGAAGAGTCCCAACGCATAATCCAGGGTTCAAAGGAATGTTTGACCGCATGTCGAGATTTTCTCAAGGGAACCGACGAGATCTTAACTCAGAAGACTCTCGGTTCTCATGTGATTGTTCGAAGGTGGGTGATAAACAACCCGCTAGAGCGTGAGGATAGACCACTAATTTGGGATTTAGCTATTTCACAATGACGATGGTTCTCCTGTTGACTTTTACGGGGGCTGACTCCTCTGACCCATCCGTCATGGAGGATCGGTCATTGTTGGAATATGCCATGGACAATTTATCCCATTGGAAGGTTGTTCCATTCTTAAGAAGACCGCTGGCAGAGCTCGAACGAATTGCGCAGCTCAAAGGGCTCTCGATTCCGATACCTCTTGGAGAGACTAGTTTATTACCGCCTTCCTGTGCTCTTTCAGAGAATTCCCTAGGCCCATGAATATGTTGTCAGCCAGTGTCATTCTGCTTTCTCTCCATTCATTGCTACGCTTATTCACTAGTGCATTTATCTGTACTTGATTTGCTGTCTCTTTCTCCCCAAAAGCAATAGTAGTGGCATCTGGTACTCAGCTGACTGTACATATATACATAACATGACTTACTGTGGACTATGGCCCTGCTGATTGATAACTATATAGGTTATAACTTGAATACATTGTTCTCGAGCAGCATGTCGGAGTTGGTCGGTGTGATTATCGTTGTATGCGAGAAGAAAGCAAGATCTAAACAGGATGCATGACTCATCAAATTCGCCTCTATAGCTCAGTCGTAGAGCGCTTGACGTATGTCATTTCTTCTATCTATCATGATAGTTCTTTCAACTAACAGGCTCCAAAGTTGTATAGCAACTGTATGAAATCAAGAGGTCCGTGGTTCAATCCCGCGTGGAGGCACTCTTTTTTTTCTCTCTCTCTCTTTTGTTATTATCAGGTAATCATGGTCATTTTCATCATAGTATTTAATTTTTTTTTTTGAATAATTGGGTAAGGAGAAGCGAGATCGTTAGTTCAACCAGGATCAATAAGAGTCAGATCGATACAATGACTAGATCCTGAATCTGGGGGGTCTAAGATTCTACACCCAAGATCAGGCCTCCATACAGGATACAGTCACTCACTCAGCCGCAGCGCAGGGACTCAAGCTTTTCCTTCTCAGGAATGAAGTTGCCTAGACAAAACCAATCAAGCCACCGCATCATAGGGTGACTACATGCTAAATTACTCACAATAATGGCGAACTTTGACTCATCTCCTTGACTGCAGACTAACCCAACTAGGGGGATGCAATGTAAGCTTACTTCCTAAACCGGTGCCCGCCGAGTCGGAACCATTCCACAACCGCCAACTTTATTCACTTGACGATCATCATATATAGAAGGACTTTATCCTGAGGAAAATGAGTCGCATCAAATTCCATACTTGTCATGTTACATTTCCCTTTGTGCGTGTCGCTAGGGGCACTGGGGCTGGCTTCCACTGTTGTCCTGTCGACGCCTCACTTGCGACAGCTTGCGACCGCCCACCGCGACAAACAACCTGAGGGCTACCAACCCCTGAATGGACATTCCGATGAGGATGTCATAGCTACTAAATTGCCAAATTCAAGATGGCAAAGAGCTGCATTGGTCGTCACCTCGCTAATTGCCACCCTGGCGGCATTTCCTCTGCGTTTGGGAGACTCACAACGGGCGATCACGAGCGGCCTTCAGTTCGCCGCTTGGGTAAGACAGATGGGCTGATCTTGAAGGTATCTCTCAGCTAACCGAAGAAAGCTTGTGTTACTACTCCAGGAGATTGTCGTCATCACCTGTCGCAGACCCGCAGACAGATATCGTTTGGGCTGCTACAGTGCACTAGCATGTCTCACTTTGAGTATCACGGTTGCTTTGGTCAAGGTGACTGAGTGGAGACGTGGATATCTAGGGTTGGATCGCCTACAGTTGATATTAGCTGCGGTTCAAGTATTATCTGGGCTCGTTTTGACTCTAATTAACCTGTCGATTCAAAAAGCCCCGACAGCTTACCGACATGGCAAACCTGTGGATAAGCAAGATTCCGTCTCTTTTCTAGCCCGCTACAGCTTCATGTGGGCTCGAGAAACACTGTCTGTCGCAGCCAAAAACAAAAGACTGAATCTAGATGACCTGCCTTTGGTGGGAGATAGTGTCCGTGCTCAGACACTGTACGACCGCTTCGCAGTTGTCAGCTCAGTCCGAAAGCTATGGAGGAAATGCTTCCGGATATATTGGTCCACGCTGATATTCCAATTTTTCGTTCAATTGGTTTCCTCGGGCTGTCATTTTCTCCCACAGCTCTTACTCTTCCTGATACTACAACAGTTTGAGAAGCGGGACGCTGGTGCCGACAACCAGTTCATCCTATGGTGGATGGCTGCTGGTCTCGGTGGCTCACTGGTAGTCGCGTCTTGGTTTTCATCTTTAGTAGACTGGATTGCTGACATGGAGCTGTCTTTGCCAATTCACGAACAATTGTTTGCAGTCATCACTCGGAAGGCCATACACCTACCGGACGTTGTGACTCCTGCCCTTGATAATGATGATGACGACGATGACGAGGAAGAGGATAATCTTTCCTCGACAAACGGCGACGTGGACGAGAGTGTCGCTCAAAAAAATGCCCCTATAACAAGACACTCAATCTTGAACCTACTCGGTGTTGACGTTGATAGCATCTCCGAATTTGCAACCTATGCTCATCTTATGCTTGACTGCGTACTGGAACTTATTATCGCGCTCATATTCCTTGTTCAAATCGTGGGATGGATACCTACGATGCTTGGCTGTATCATTCCAACTCTCATGACTCCAGCTTATTACTACTTGAACAATAAATATAGTCAAAGCGAAGAGGCGCTCATGGAACACCGAGACAAGAAATCTTCCGTTCTGACAGAAGCTATACATGGCATCCGACAAATAAAATTCGGAGCCTTGGAAAGCGAGTGGTACGAGAAAATCATGAAATTGCGTCACACGGAACTTGAATGCCAGCGTACCGTTTACATACTCGATCTTATCTTGATTGCAATCTGGTCCTTTGGGCCGATTATCATGAGTATAGTGTCATTGACTGCATATATCTACATCAACGGAACTATATCCGCCTCTACCGCATTCACCGCAGTCGCTATCTTCGAGGGCGTAGAGTCCACGCTAGCTATTCTTCCAGAGATGTTGACGGATCTGCTAGATGCGTCAGTCAGTGCTCGACGTATTGAACGTTTTCTGGACCTCCCAGAACGCCAAGATGACAGGGCATTTGGGGAACACATCCAATTCAAGGATGCCACTATTACATGGCCAATTGGTGGATCTGGGGATGCACAAGCTTTGTATCAACTGGAACACCTGGACCTTGAATTTCCTTCTGGGGAGCTCACAGTACTCTCCGGGCGAAGTGGCTCAGGGAAAAGTCTCCTTCTCCAAGCTATCATTGGCGAAGCCGCTGTTTGCAAAGGAACTGTTGTTGTCCCCAGCAGGGTATCGGATGGCGCGATGCATCCACGCAACTGGGTCGTTCAAGGACTCATGGCATATGTTTCTCAAACACCCTGGATTGAAAATGCGACAATCCGCAATAACATCTTGTTTGGTCTACCATTTGATGAACAACGGTACCATAATGTCCTTCATGCCTGCGCCCTCACGGAAGATTTGCATATGTTCGCCAATGAAGATTTGACAGATATCGGGGCCAATGGCATCAATCTGAGTGGAGGCCAAAAGTGGCGTCTAGCACTTGCAAGAGCTCTGTACAGCCGGGCAAGTATTCTTGTCCTCGATGATATCTTCAGTGCAGTCGACTCTCACGTCGGCCAACACCTTTATGAAAATGCCTTGACTGGAAGGCTGTGCAAAGGGAGAACGAGGATTTTGGCTACTCATCACCCACGGTTATGCTTGAGCAGGACCGCATATTGCGTTATACTCGACGACGGCCGTGTGCTACACGCAGGTAGCCCCGATAAGTTGGGTCAAAATGGGTCCCTAGAGGCAGTCCTTCAGGACGATGCTTTTGATACTCCACCACAAGATTTCGAGGGCGCAAAGAAATTACCCGAATCTGACAAATCGAGATATTCCCGTCGCATGTCGACCTCAAGCTTTAAAAGCATGGAGCGTCGCCCCTCAAGACTTGAGGTGCAGGCACCTGAGGCCGGTAAGTATTATGAGGAGGAGAAACGAGAAACTGGTGCTGTCAAAACAAAGATATTCAAAACCTACATGAAGGCCTGTGGTGGCTACTTTCACTGGGCTCTTATCGTCTTTTTCTTTGCTCTCACTTTGATCGACAACCTCGCAACGCCATACTGGGTTTCGATTTGGACAAGGGCATATGAAGACACCGCACCACTCCCATCGCTTGTCGTTCAGCCTGATCTAACCGTTACGCCGAGTACAAAAGAAGGGCATGTCCTTGATAAACGTCTCATATTTTATGTGAGCGTGTATGTAGGACTATCTATGTCTTCGTGGCTTTTGGAGATTATACGGTATCAACTGGTCTTTCGTGGTTCCCTGAGAGCCTCGAAAGCACTATTCGAACGATTCACCGATAGCATTCTTCGGGCGCCGCTTTTATTTCTAGATACAACACCGGCCGGGCGAATTTTGAATCGATTCACTGCTGATTTTAGTACGGTTGATTCAGATCTCGCTATGAATCTATCATGGCTACTGCACAGTACCGTCTTGGTGCTCGGCGTCATTTTCGCTGCATTGTTGAGTTCCCCCTTGATAGTTGGATTTGGATTCCTATCAATTTTAGCCTCATGGGTTGTTGCATCATTCTACGTCACTGGAGCTCGTGAGGCCAAAAGGCTGGAGAGTACTGCTAGATCGCCCATTTTTGAGCAGATTGGCTCGTTACTAGGTGGTCTAGCAACCGTTCGAGCGTCGAATAAGGAGGGCGAGTACCTAGACAAGGTATATGATCTGATCGATACTCATTGCCAAGCACTTTGGCATCGAGGGCTATTCGGTTGCTGGATGTCTTTTTGGCTCAGTATGGTCGGAGCGGGTGTAAGTTTACGTTCAGCCGAGCACTCATCTCTATACACACTAAACCAACGGTTGTCTCTAGTTTGTTGCGGCTGTCGCAGTGATGTTCGTCAACCTCCGGAAATTAGATGCGCCTCTTGCTGGATTTGCGCTGAGTTTCGCATTGGAAATGTCGGGGAATATCTCCTGGCTTCTATCACAGTATACCCGACTTGATCTCGACTTCAATGCCGCGGAACGCGTTATTGAGTACTCCGAGCTTGAGACAGAACCCCAGGACGGAATCAGCGTTCCTGCTGTCTGGCCCACAAGAGGTGAAGTTGAGATCTCTGACCTCCACGTCAGCTATGCACCACATCTACCACCTATTCTTAAGGGCCTCACTTTCTCGGTGCGCCCAGGCGAGCGTGTTGGCATTGTCGGGCGTACCGGAGCAGGCAAATCATCGCTAACCTTAGCACTTCTTCGTTTTCTTGAACCACAATCAGGATCCATCCATATTGATGGAGTCAACGTTGCCCAAATGCGTCTGCATGATCTTCGCTCCCGAATGGGCATCATCCCCCAAGATCCAGTCGTGTTTACCGGTACCGTGCGCGAGGTCCTCGATCCTTTCGATCGCTATGAGGATGCCGAGCTTCGCGACGCCTTGGAGAAGGTTTCATTGGCTCTTCCGCCCAACGGCGGTCCGCACGATGACACCCCTCCGTCACCAAGTGAAGAAAGCTCCGCGAAACAAAATATTTTCTCGCTGTCCTACCGTATTGCAGAGGAGGGCCGAAACCTCTCACAGGGCCAGCGGCAGCTTCTCTGCCTCGCACGAGCCATCGTCTCTCGACCCAAAATCTTGATCATGGATGAGGCGACCGCATCCGTTGATATGGAGGCCGACGTCTGTATTCAACGGTCAATCCGGGAAGAGATCCGCGATTGCACGCTGTTGGTCATTGCGCATCGACTGTCTACCATCGCGGATTTCGATCGTATTCTCGTCCTGGATGATGGGAAAGTTGCGGAATTCGATCGGCCAGCGGCGCTGATGAGGATTGAAGATGGGGTGTTCCGCAGTTTGGTTGAGCACAGTGGTGAGAGGGCTGCCATTGAGCGAATGATCTTGGCGGCGGGATAGATAATGGACAGTTGGATTGGATTGGCTCTGGTAGATCTCAAAAAGAAAGTGATTGTTCGAGTGCGACTCTGTGGTTTAATGGTGGGGTAGCCATCTTGGGGTTGGCATTGTGTATTATTCCACCACTAAAAGTCGAGCGTTTCTATAGTTCTTGGGATCTTATAAAGAGAAGAGTATCCCATCCTTTTTTCATTTTCTTTCATCCTAGTAGTATTCTCATCCAAACCTGCGACACAATGTCCCAGGATCTAGCATTTACCCTGGCGCAGTCCGGCCTTCTCACGTCTGATCTCCAGGCGCTCATCCCACAGGGTTTCTCACCCTCGACCGAACTATCCATCAGATTCGGCACAAAGCCACTATCTCTTGGGAATATCTTCCGCGCCAGTGAATGCAAGGAAGTTCCTCTTGTTTCCTTTGCAAAAGAGGTAACACATCGTCCTCCCCTCATATACGTGACTATTACACGCTGCAGCACAACTGATACGTCCCACCTAGGTCGATGATACCAACGCATCCAGACTCTACACTCTTCTTCTCATCGATCCTGATGCGCCAACTCCAGACGACCCCAAATTCACCTACTGGCGACATTGGGTTGTCAAGGGACTTCGGCCCGTAGAAACCGGTGGTCCTGTCACAATCTCCGATGTTTTGACCGCATATCTTGGGCCTGGTCCAAAAGACGAGTAAGTTCTTTAGATCGATCGATTGATTGATCGATTGTTTTTTAATCGGCTATCATGGGACTCATTTAATTCGGATATTCATCCAGATCTGGCCCTCATCGATACTTGTTCCTACTTTTTAGGGAGCCGGACAACCTGTCGCTCTCGAAAGAGGATATCGGCGGGGAGGAGTTTGTGCAACGACGCTCTTTCAAAGCAGTCGAGTGGGTGGAGCAGCATGGTCTGCAGCTGGTTGGGGTCAATTGGATGCGTGGAGTGGGAGATGGGTGGCAGGAGTGATAAACTATGGTTTTCTATCTAGAGTAAGGATCCGAAGTCCAAGAAAGAAGGCATAAATTAAGAGGCATATTGTTCAATATAATTATCATTCTGTACGGTGTTCATAACTTGATATTAGTTACAAGCGACACTCTCTGTGTCTGTCTGTCTCTCTCTCTCTCTCTCTTTCAATTATAAACCTCGTCATAGATAGGTAGCAGCTCCACAACGAACCCCGATAAGATCCGTCCCGGTCTCCCATTTTCCCCATCCATTCACTCATCTCATTAAATAACTTTAAGACCCCCGATAAGTCGTGTACGACCAGGGCGACAACAGCACAGGGACATGATAATGTCTCCATCCCTCCTGACCTTCGCGACCACGACCCTCGACAGTGAACTTAACGTCCACCTCGGGGAAGAACGTTTTGACACCCTGCGCCTTATACCAGGGGCCAACTTCGAAACGAACCGACCAGATCGTCTCACTGTCTGGAGTTGGGAGCGCCGAAAGGACACCAGAAACGGACGCATCGTGGCCGAGAGGAGTCCAGTTTGCGACTCTTCCGTCTGCATCCGTAGTCGCCGTGTACTGGAGGGGCGTCTGAATGGTGTCGGGGCCAGCAAGCAGAGTCAAGGTAGCGCGTAGTCCCGCGCCGGGAGTCCCCGAGAGGGTATTGAGGACATGGCAGGTAACCGGATCGCGAGCCATTGGAGCGGATTTTTTGGCAGTAGAAGAAGATGCGGGGGTAGTTGAAGAGGTAAAAGAAGAAGAAGAAGAGGGAGCTAGGTTCGACCCGGAGCTTTGTAGGAGCTGGTTCTGGTACAGACGTAGGCGGTCGGTGATTTTGCCCAATTGCTCGCTGGAGGGGGGATTTCTCGGTTCAAGGTCCATTTAAGAGAAGGGAGAAGAGAGTGTAGAGAGAGGGTGAGAGAAACTGGGGGATGGACAGGGAGAAGATTTCTGCGACGTTTGGGACCTGCAGCTCTGAGGCCCAGCGGCCTTTTTCTATCTCCGCCCGTCGTGCATCGGAGGCCACCGACAGCTGCTCAGTATACCTCCGGAGTATACCTTCGGTGGGGCGCATCGGGGAGGTTTTTTCCTTCTCTTGGTAAAAGGCAAGTCTGTCGCATGTCAGGCCATGGGAAATTAGCGTATTTGCATGATCAGAAGAAGCATAATTCCTGGTTAGGGCTGGGTTTATGTATCTCGTAGAAAGTTGTTGTGTGATTCTTTGCGATGATTTATTATCGATTAAGACGATAAGTGATGATAGGCGGGGAGAGCCTGGTGGACTGCCTCAGGCATAACCACGTGCCCAGTGCGACCAGAAATCAATTCCATCAACGACGATAATTAATTATCATTGTTATTCTTTGATTTTGTCCGGCTCATTTTCCCTGTACTTCATCCCCCCCCTTTTTCCCCCCATATCCTTCCGTTACTCATTCGAGTGATATCATTTACTACACGTCTTCCGGAACCTTCGATCACCGCCTCCGACTTTCTTGCGGGGAAAAGCGAAGTACGTGGTAAATTCCACCATCCCCCCCCACCACAGCTTGTTGGCCAAAACTTACCCCATTCAAGGTGCAGAAGCTAGGTACATTAGAATACTCCTTGCATTCTCAACGCGACTCCCATTATGTCCTCCACCGCTATCGTCCACGATGACGATCTGATGGAGCCTTCGCTCCAGTCGATCGTCGACCAAAAAACCCTCCGCTGGATCTTCGTTGGCGGGAAAGGTGGCGTGGGAAAGACGACTACATCATGCTCTCTCGCCATTCAGCTGGCCAAAGCTCGCAAGTCGGTCCTCATCATCTCCACCGATCCCGCCCACAACCTAAGCGACGCCTTCGGACAGAAATTTGGAAAGGAAGCCCGTCTGGTGGATGGGTTCTCGAACCTGAGCGCCATGGAAATCGATCCCAATGGTAGCATGCAAGATCTTCTGGCTAGCGGCGACGCACAGCAGGATGACCCCATGACTGGCTTGGGAGTCGGCAATATGATGCAGGATCTGGCATTCAGCGTATGTACACACCGCTTCAATACTCGCATAACCAGTTGGTGGGGGGAGGGAGCTAACCATCCTAGATCCCCGGTGTCGACGAAGCCATGTCCTTTGCGGAAGTCTTGAAGCAGGTGAAGTCCCTGTCATATGAGGTGATTGTCTTCGACACCGCGCCTACCGGTCACACCCTCCGTTTCCTCCAATTCCCCACCGTTCTCGAGAAGGCACTTGCAAAGCTTTCCCAGCTCTCGTCGCAGTTTGGCCCGATGCTGAACGGAATCTTGGGGGCTCGTGGAGGCCTCCCAGGTGGTCAGAACATGGATGAGCTTTTGCAGAAGATGGAGTCCCTGAGAGAAACAATCTCCGAGGTCAACACGCAGTTCAAGAACGCCGATATGACCACCTTTGTGTGTGTCTGTATCGCCGAGTTCCTGTCCCTGTATGAGACCGAGCGCATGATTCAGGAATTGGCGGGCTACCAGATTGATACCCATGCCATTGTGGTCAACCAACTGTTATTCCCCAAGGACGGGAGTGGATGCGACCAGTGCAATGCTCGCCGCAAGATGCAGAAGAAATACCTCGAACAAATCGAGGAGCTTTACGAGGACTTCAACGTTGTGCGAATGCCATTACTGGTGGAGGAAATCCGAGGAAAGGACAAGTTGGAGAAGTAAGTTTTCTCTCTCCTTTATTTTTTCTTTCTTATTTTCCTTGGAGATATCAATAACTAACCACCCGCTTCACAGATTCAGCGACATGCTTGTGCACCCTTATGTTCCCCCGAATTAATTCAATGTGTGGCGTTAGTGAATAGGCCATGTCTGGGACGAATTATGAAATTTAAAAAAGATATAGGATAGATCAATAAATAGTAATGCAGCGTAATGCTACTTGTAGATCATCTCCGGTTGTTTGTACCCATCACGTGAGACACCCCGATAGCCCGCTCTGGCTGGAGATGGTGGGGGTCGGTCACTCTCCAGATTTCTCTCCTGGACTGCTTCTCCTGACGACATCCAACGCGACAAGGCGAGGGAGACACCCCCCTTCAATACCAATATTGATTGAGTTGTCCCCTGGTGTGATACGGCGCGTGGCCGCCGCCCTCCCCAAAGTGTTGTTGTTCCCACAACTACCGCATACGCCGCCATGAGCCAAATATTGACGACAAGACAAGCGGAGGAGCTGTAAGCCTTACATATTCCACTCCCCCCCGCCGCAGACTGGCTGTGGTTCCCTCGCTGATTAATTAGGCACAAGTCTATGCTTGCCTACCTCTCCTCCATAAATGCCTCTCGGAGTTCTACGATCGTACGCGAGGAACTGCAGATTGGCGAGGGTTTCGACAACGCTACTTGCAAGAAGTATGAGGGATTATTAGAGAAGAAATGGACGGGAATCGCTCGACTACAGAAGAAGGTATGGTCTTTGGGAGATAATATGGGCGATGTCGTCAGGGAAATTCGCTAACCGACCCCCTCTTTCCTCCCCAGATATTGGACCTAGAGTCCAAGGTTTCCAGCTTGCAAGCCGAGCTCGATTCTACCACCCCGGCCACCCGTTCAAGACTGAACCAAGACCCCACAAACTGGCTTCCCAGACAGCCAACACATGCATTTGAATCGCACAGAGGCGGCATCACATGCGTTGCATTCCACCCCGTTTTCACCTCCCTCGCCTCCGGTTCTGAGGATTGCACAATCAAGATATGGGATTGGGAACTGGGCGAACTAGAGCGAACTCTGAAAGGTCATATCAGACCGGTCACGGGTCTAGACTTTGGTGGGCAGAAGGGCCAGACCCTTCTTGCCTCCTGTTCTAGCGATCTGACCATCAAACTATGGGACCCGGGCAAGGATTATGCGAACATTCGAACCCTTGCCGGACATGATCACTCCGTGTCGAGCGTGCGGTTTCTGACCCCGACCGGGAATCTGCTTGTTTCGGCCAGTCGCGATGCGTCCATCCGAATATGGGATGTCTCGACGGGATACTGTGTCAAAGCAATCAGCACGCAGGGGTCTTGGATTCGGGACGTTTCCCCTTCCTTCGACGGTAAATGGTTAGTGTCGGGCGGTCGGGATCAAGCAGCCACGGTGTGGGAAGTATCATCGGCCGAGCCCAAGGCGGCGTTATTGGGCCACGAGAACTACATTGAATGCTGTGTGTTTGCGCCTCCCGCCAGCTACGAACATCTCGCAACTCTGGCTGGGTTGAAAAAACCACCGCCGGCGACTAGCTCGTCCGAATTCATTGCCACGGGAGGCCGAGACAAGACGATCAAACTGTGGGACTCCCGGGGATCCCTGATCAAAACGCTCATTGGACACGACAATTGGGTCCGGGGCCTGTTGTTCCATCCTGGCGGGAAGTATCTGATCAGTGTCGCGGATGACAAGACAATACGTTGTTGGGACCTTTCCCAGGAGGGCAGACTGGTGAAGACCATCGAGAATGCGCACGGGCATTTCGTGAGTTGCATTCGATGGGCACCTAGTGCCATGAGCGATGCGGCGACAGAGGCCTCCGAGACGCCGAACGGGGCTCCCAAGAAAGACTCCGCGAAGCCTGGGTTCCGGTGCGTCATTGCTACAGGCAGTGCAGACGCCTGTGTCCGGGTCTTCACATAGGTTGCCGACAGATTGGACATGATCGATCCTTCTACTGAATGCCCTGGTGGCAGTATGATTTGATGGGGATCCTTGTTTTTTTTTTTTTTTTTTCGGTCATCTATCTTATAAACCATTTTTAATTCGGTACCATTTCTCGTCTTCTTTCCCTGAGCAAGGTTGTACATCCTCGCATCTGTGAACATGGTGAGCTTTCCAAAGTCTAGAGAAGCTGCCTTAACCGTGGCCTTTTGCAGCCCTTATGCTATGATCTCTGGGGGATAAAGGTTTTCTGCTGAAAGACTACTGGAGAGAGAGGGTTGATTGCATTGTAATCTCTGTTAAGAAATAAAGACTCGTTCTCGTCCTGGTGGCGACACATTATTCAGTCTTGTCTCTCTCTCTGTATATACATAGACAAAGATATAGATGTGACTTAGTTTCGGTGACTGGGTACAGCTCCAGCTTTTGTAGAGATATATCTAATCGTCATACTCGGACACAAGATCTATAACCAAGCCTTAAGTAAGAATATACTCATTAAGGAACTACCCAGAGAATGTGACTTCCGCCTTCTCACCCTGTTGAGTTGCAGCCATCCGATTATTATCCCCCGACAGATCACCCGGTCTGTACAAGGGAATCTCGTTCGGTCAGTATAAGGCGAGCAAGTATGACCGCTTCACTCGGTCAGTCATGCGAGGTGTACGAATCCTGACAACCGGGGCAACAGACATCTCCGATTTGATGACTGTATCGAAGATTCTATCTATGCCAACCAGGCCTTCCATCTGACATTCGCTGATGTTGTTTTATTTTATTCTACTTTATTTATTTGTTTTTTTTTTACCCACCGGAACCCGAGCCAGACGCACTGTGCAAAACGGATAATTAGAGACTCTCCCTCTCTCTCTCCGGCCTTAAGTTCCGAGCAAACCGTCTGTCGGAGGGATTTCTTCACCTTGGCGCAGCAAAGAGATGCACGCTTGCATGTGGATGCTTAGTACAGTAGGTGCAGGCAGAACTCCTAATGTACGCGTGGGTAGTTTCGGTATAGACAGGACCCTCCCAGAGCGAAACGTGCCAACACTTCTCTGGAGAACGGGCGAAATTAAACAATAACAGTTCTTCCATTCATGGCTCGGTACAGGATGCATCCACCGCAGGGTTAGGAAATTCCTTTTTGCCAACTGGTCCACGTTCGTCCCCGGATCGGCACGATATCCTGCGTAAGACTAGAGCCAGAGAGCCATCTACCTACCTACCAGGCAAAGAATGATAGGTGGAGGAGACGGGGACTATCTTAAGATTGGTCTTCTCGAAAGAGAAAAGAAAGAAGAAAAAAAGGAAAACGAAAACGAAATCAACGTGGGATTTCCCAGATCTACGCGTGGACAGAAAAGTCTTGGTTATCGATCTAGTTTCATGCAGACGTCAATTATCCATTTGCTGGGATGCTTTTGATCTCGGCCATGCACGAAACCCTGAACTGTAACCGGTCTGGTGAGAGTTCAAGGGAAAAACCTGCAGATTATTACGAAGATAATCTGCAACTAGATGACCCCTGGACATTCGGCTCATGGAGCCACGGCATCGTGCATGCTTTTTCCGCAGAACGAGCCAAGAACTAGAAAGAATTAAAGTCGAGGAAAAAAAAGAATCATCCTCTCTTTCTCTCTCTCTCTCTCGCTCGCTCTTTCTGTTTCTTCTATGGCCAGCCATGTTGGCTTGTCTTTTCCTCCCCTCCAGTCGATTTGTGGAGGGTCGTGACTAGTTTCTGTTGAGGGCAAGCCTCACTTTTCTCGTGCAAAAGGGTTGGATGATGAAAAAAAAAGAGTGAGGCGGTTTCCCCGGCATCCGGCATGAACAACAGGCGAACAAAAAAGGGGTCAGTCACCACCACTCCACTGTTGAATAATAATTATTATTCTTATTCTTATTTGTTCTTGTTGTTGGCTTTTTTAGTCAAGAGTCATTGATCTCGGAAGTTATCTAGTGTATCAATATTTTAATTATTATTCTAGGGGGGGTCGAGAAGGGGGGGGCTGTTCACCGTCTGTCTTCGTTCGAGAGAGAGAGAGTTAGGGCAAAAACCTCTTGGGGCAAACTGATGATCAAATAACTCAACATAAAAAGCGTGACGATCTTACTCTTTGTTTGCACGGTAGACCTCCTTGCATGGAAAACGTCTTTGGCTATATATTATCACTTTCTATATATCTGGATTCTCGTAGATCTTCGTGGACACTGAGTCGCCCACCTCCGTTGACATACACGACCAACGACAACTACAACTACAACAACAACAACACCAACATCTCTCTCCCTCTCCCTCTCCCTCTCCTCAACATCCCATGATCGATCGATTATAAAAGAAAATGTCCCAGATCCAACAATACTGGCTCCCAGGATACGGCCTCTCCCGACATATCGTTCTCGGACAAATACAGTATTTCCTAGGCCCATCCGCCTCCGTCAGACCCTATACTTACCAGGTATACTCACTCACTCACTCACCATGACGAATCCTCCGACGCACACCCTAGCTAGAGAACCAATAACCCTAACAAATGGATGCAAACACAAAAAGGGGCGAGAAGGTTATCTCATCAATGGCGTTCCTCTGACACGGGTCTGGTCCCTTTTTTTTTTTTTTTATTATTCCGTTTCTTGATTATCAGACGAGATTAAAAAAAAAAAAAAAACTGACATACTCACCACAACCAGGAACAAATCGATGACTTGGCAGTCATGTCGCGAGAATATGAACGCCAAGAGTCCCTTCGCATGGCTGGCGAGGCCATCATCGACAGTACCACTAGGAATGCAGAGCCGTATATCAATGAGATCGTGCCGGTGCGGAATCTGGCGACTCGCAGGCATCCGATGGAAGCTGACTCTCAACGAGGGCGATAGATTTTTTTTTTCTTTCTTCCTTTGGACTTGGACTTGGACTTTCTTGTCACCATTCAGCGGTTGTGTTTTTTTTTTTTTTCTTTTGGGAGAGGTTGTTTTTTCCATGCATTATCCCCCAACATTTCTTATTTTCTTCTTCTTTTTGCTTCCTTGTGCCATCGAGATTAGATACATTCGATACGTTGTGCTTTCGGTTTGGTCAGAGTCCGTGAGAAAGGCATGGAATTAGATTTCGACTCTTTTGATTCTTCCTATCTTTTTTTTCATCCCGGGGCTTTTACTTGTCTTATCTTTTCTTTGCTTTGTTTATCAAGTAGCGATTCGGTGATACCTCCACAATGATAGACAGATACATTTAAAGTGTGTTACAAGAGAGAAAGGGGGGGGAAGATGAGGCTCGTTGTTATATCACCATTCATCCCTGAAAACAGTTCCTGGCAACATGGACTAATCACAGATATAAGGCAACTTTTGTCTAGAAGAACCCCGGAATGAGAAAGACATAGATAACACACTCATCATACTGTTCTCGGACATGAGACTCTCGAGAACCACTTGGGAAATTTTTCCATCATCATCACTCAATATTCGGTAAGGGTTGTAGCTAGATCGTTGCAAGACGAGGGACAAAGAAATAGGGACAAAAAAAGGGTAAAAAAAAGTGAAAAGGGGGGTTTAAACAAAGAGAACATAAAAAAAAGGTGGACCACCTGAACGCCAGCCTCATGCCATTCATTCTGTTTGGTCCCATCATTCAACAAGTCAACATGAACAGAACCAGTAGGAGAACGGTAAAAGACGAATCCTATTTTCTATGGATTTCCATGGAGTGTAATTTTGTTTTTCTTCTTCTTTCTTTCTTTATTTTGCGACGGCCGCACTGTGATGATTACCAACCTGTTAGTATTGCGGTTCAATCTGATGGGGGATTTCGATGACTGAAAGACTAACCTCAGAACTTGTGTCCGGAAGAATGCACCCTTGGTCCTCTCAATGACCTGCTGGTACACCGACTGGGGAGGGTGGTTCATGATGACCGTGCCCGCCTTGTAGTCGATCTTGGCATCGACGCGAGTGTCACGGATCAAGTTCACAATCCACTTCTCACCCTCATCCTGGTTCAAGCCAAGACGGGTGGAAAGGTCCCTGAAACCAATGTTAGTCCTGCCATTGTCTAAAACATAACTTGCAATCTGGAGGGAGAGAAGGGGGAACACATACTTAATGTCAATGCGTTGATGGATCTTGCAGTAGCTCTCAGAGATAAGGTGACGGGCAGCCTCAACAAAGGCATCGGCGGCGGAAACAAGGAAGAAGTCGCTCCGCAGGACATCCTCAGCCTCACCCAGTTTCTTCTGGGCCTCCTCGAAATCAAAGTCAACGTACAGCGCCTTCACGAAGTCGGTGATGGGATCGGAGTATTCATAACCCTCCTGGCGGACTACTCGGACGAGATCCTTCAGCTGCTTCTGATAGGCACTGTTGCTCTTGTGGCCCCGGTTGCGGTTGGTGATGACTGCGGCAGCGAGGTATCGGAGGATCCAGGGGCAGCTGGTCTGGATGGTGTTGATGTAGGCGGGGGAGAAGAAAAGATCGGTGAGGACGTCACGGGCAGGGTCGTGGTTGAAGAAGGGGAAAAGGGACCAGTGGATCAACCACGAGCGGTTCTGCAGTTGACCGAGCGGGTTGTTGAATAGACGGGTTTCAATCGAATCCTTCATCTTCTGGACCTCCTCCATCGCAGCCTCCCAGCTGGTGGTCAGAATCTCCGAGGCGAGTTTACCCCATGTGGCCGAGGCAACCTTGTCGTTGTCGGTGGACAGAACACGGAATTGGTACAGCAGCTCGGCCGCAGTACCGTAGCTACCACAGCTGTACTGGAAATGACCGTAGTCGTAGAGGCTGTTGACCATTTCCACGGTGACACCGTGCTGTTCCTCGAGGAACTTCAAGTTAGCAGCCTTGTCGCTGCGCAGGTTACCCACAACAGCCTCATCCTGCAGCAACTCGGTGATCTTGGAGCTCTCCTCCTGATAGCGTTCCAACTTGGCGAGAACATCCTCTCTCTTCTTTTCGAATTCGTCGGGGATGGTATCGGAGTCGTTGATTTCCTGCCACAGATTGGCCACATAGTCGATCATGTTGGTATGCTTGAGCAGCTCATACTTCGCACGGACAACCTCCTTGTCATCATCCTGACCGGAGGTGAATTCGAGAAGCGGGAAAACCAGGTGGCGGTCGAGATAAGGGATCAACTTGGGCAGCAGTTCATATTGGCTGGCGATCTCTTCAGCGGTCTTCGGGGGGTGGGCGGCGGCACCGCTGAGGAGAGTCTCGGCGGAAGGGGGGACGTTGGCTGCCATAATTAAATGATATGTGGGTGGCAGCAGTAACGAGACGGCAGACCAAAGGGGGGAGGGAGTGGGGGGGGGAGAAGGAGGACGATGAAGTCGCGATGCAATGTCAGTTCAACTTCAGTGTGCGGCGGCATCTTTTGCGCTGGCGAAAATGTGGGCGGGAGGGCTGGTGGCCACGCTAGGCTTGTTTGGGACTAGTGGCAGGTCTCCGCGCCAGAAGCAAGAAATCGCTTCATCTTTCCAGTCTGTATCTCCAACCGAGTCCGTCTTCTCTCCTCCTCCTCCCCTCATCCTCCTTATTCGGAGTCTTCTGTCCCTCTTTGTCCCTCTCTCTCTCCTCCCGGATCTCCCCCGGTTCTCCCCTCCACTTCTCCTTGGATTCCATCTTTCCCCCCCGATGGCCTCCCTTCTGCAGTCCCGTCCGGTCTGCTCGGCGGTTCGCAAGCAGGCGACGGCTCTGCCTCTTTACTACCAAACACCCTCCCGGTCTATTACTTCTTTACCGGGGTCATGTAGCTCATTTTCCACATTATATTCACAATCTATATCTCTGAACTCTCGTAAGTGGTGACGATTTCCGCCAATTCCATCCCGTGTCAGCCCACCGCGCCGGGAAGACTACCTAGCTTTTGATGAGGAAAAAAAAAATCTGAAAGAAGAATGATTTTGAAAAGAAAAACAATATACCCATTTACTTACCCATTCCAGAACACACTCCACGATCAATCAACCGTCTCACATCCCGCTCGCATCTCCCGACTCAACAATCCCGAACTTTCCTGGTGCAACTGAAGCGGCAATCTCAGACTCTCAGAGAGAACGCCCCGTCGACATCCTCCCCTCCCAGCAACCTGCAACTCACCAATCTCCCCTATTTCATCCGTCGTACGGCTTCTAACCAACTCCCCGTTTACCTGGTGACCAAGGCCGGTGGTACCAAGCAACAAACCAAGATCCAGAAGACGGAAGGCGACTTGGATGCGCTCAGGAACGATCTAGCACAGTACCTTGGACTTGACCTCAAGAGCCCGGATGTTGCGATCAACCGTCTCAATGGGCATATTGTCATCCGGGTAGGTTCTTTTTGTATTTTTGTTTCTCAATATTCCTATAACTAACGTGTTATGTAGGGCTGGCGAAAACCCGAAATCCTGAAGTTCCTATCCGAGCGCAACTTCTAGGGATGTCGCTATAAAAAAAATCGCACTGGCTATGGGCATCTCCTTTCCCTCCAACTCATCTTTTATATTCTCGACAACCCCATCGACCCTCAATCCTCCTATTCCTCCCAGGCGAACTTATCCGAGATGAAACCCCCATAGCCCAGAACAGATTATTAAGAAAAACGGCCGAACGGAGGTGGAAATAAAAGCAGGAAAAACCGGAATGCACGCAAGTAGACAAGTCAGGAGGAGATTGTTGCAGAAGTCTTACAGCAAGTGAATGGTTGGCTATGCATGCAGCCTTTGATGGTATCGAGTCGTGGTTCTTTTTTTTATTCAAACTCTCACAGATTACTTTGTCACCCTGTATTATTCTTCTTTTTGCTGGTGTTCTGTCGCAATTTTCTTCTTCTTCTCTTTCTTAATTCAATTTTTCTCAGTCATCCCAGCTTATTGTCCCTTTTTTTTTCTGCCATCTTGTTTCTGTTATATCTTTTACCGTCGTGTTCTGATCTCACCTCTGAACTTCCTCTTTTTCGTACGGCTCTGTGAATCCCGTGTATGGAAGTACAGGTCCGGTTTGTTTATAGTTGCTTAATGGCGTGGCTAATCTCGATGGATAACTTGGTCATTTTTCCAAATGTGTAGTGAGTAGAGTACCTTAAAGAAATGTCTACCCTGGTCTAGCGGGAGATAGCATAAACAGCGGCTCTCAAACAAATTAGCCCATCAATCCGCGCAGTTGTGATATGGCCGAATACAACATCTTCCAAGGCAAGCCTGAGAGTGATCCATTTGAACAGAACACCAATCAATCAGTCATCTTGATGCCTAGAAGCCTCTACGAAGAAGTTCGGAAGTATGGTGATCACGATATATTAGGTTTATTACCCATTTAGATATCATGCGCGATCTTTCGCCCCGAGGGTATTGAGCATTGTACAACAGGAAACAGACCGACACACAGGGTACACAATGCCACACACGCCCCTCCGCAGAATCTTCCCAACCGCGCCAGAGATACATCGAAGAAAAATGAGGAGGGAAAAAAAAAAGAAAAGAGATAAGGATACTTTACTTAAATAAGTGAATAAACATAACAGCAGACTCACCAAAAGGGACACTCGAAAATAATGCTCGGTCTTCGCCGTCGCTGAAAATGACCACAAAAAGAAACCCAACCACATATACAAAACCCCATCCAAATACCAAGTCATATCATATCACTCTGCAAGTCGTGCATATGTAATGAGCTGCCGAACAACGCCAGGGTCCACGTTTTGCATCAATAAAGCCCCAAGGAGACTTTCCTTCTTCGGAATAATTCCAGACGGGAAACGCAAGCCCGAATCCGTATCGACATGCTTGGACTTCTCAGCTAGCCGCTGAAGTATAGCCAGTCCACGATTGATTATAGAGCTATATGCAGATGCCTCCGCCTCCGCCTGTCCTCTTGCGGCATGAGATTGCCGAGTGTTTGTGTGAGGGGGAGGGACACGGTCCGTACTCAACAAACACGAGAGGCGAAGTAGGTGGATAGCAAAGCCGTCGGTGGATTCTAACCAGCCTTTGGCAAGAGGACCATCAGCAAACCCAGAAAGAATATCTGCAGCCAAAAGGCCCTGCATGAGGAAAACTTTGCGAGCATCGGCGATAGCCAGCGGCTTTCGGGGCTGATCGGGGACTGGGCAAATCGCGAGGCCAAAGGCACGGGTCAGGAGGTCTGCATGAGGAACAACGCTTCCATCGCCGGAGAATATCGTTCGGAAATACGTTCGGTTTGGCTCATCTCGGGCCAGAAGCTTGGCTAAACTATCCACTGCGGCAGGTGTATATTTATGAATTGACGGGTTATAGGCCGTGAACATGACGCCATCGGGCCCGCAGGGTCCTGGAAATGGAGCGAAAGCAATCAAGAAGTTTAAGAGACAGACAGCTTCCTCCTTGCCTGGTAATTGAATATTGTGGGCCAGGTTACTCAAGAAGATGACGGTATCCTTCATAAAGTCCAAGGTATTTTGATGTGTTCGTAAAAGCATATTCCGGGTCCCGAGGTAGCGAATGACAGTTGTGTATAACTGGATGACCATGGGGGTGGACAGCATTCCGGAATTCGATTCCGTAAAAGAGAAGTTTCGTAGAATAGTAGTGACGCAGATCAGTCGATCTACGGCTCTGTCCAACTCATATTCAAAGCTTCCGAATCCCGGAGCGTCCGTCAACGAAGTCCACTCGGACTGGCATCCGCGCGTAACTTCCTCATAGGACGGGAGAAGCATCATGTCTGAGACTTCTGGGGCATATTCTGCAAGTTGCTCGGTCTGTTCTTCTGCGCATTCTATGAGGCTCTCAACAAGATCCTCGCAATGTTCCAGAGATATTTGTATTGCTGGCTCGCATGAGATGGTTACCAATGTATCAAGGGCCATACGCATCTCCGCATGAATTCCAGATTTGATACTCATCATAAGAGCATGAATATCAATAACACCAAGCTCCCCAAATGAGGGTACATTTGGTTTAAGTCTCGAAATATCTTCGCCCATCTGGTACATTTCATCTACAACAATCGGGCCATGAAAATTGCTAGGTGGCAATACCATCGGCTTGAACTCGTCTTCAATGGGCTGTTTAAACGGCTGATTGGCAGTCAAGTCAAACTGATCGGCCCCTTTCCCAGATACTGAGCCAGGACCCTTCACAGACGGTGCAGGCGATTGGGCTGCCAATTGGGGGTTGGTATCATGAGGGGTTGCAGGAGGTTGGGACTGTCGAGAGATACTAAGGCGATGTTGCTGTTGCTGTTGCTGTTGTTGTTGCTGTTGCTGCTGCTGCTGCTGCTGCTGCTGTTGCTGCTGTTGTAGTTGGTGTTGATGTTGTTGTTGTTTGCTTGGTGTTTTTACGGGCGTTGGACCGGTAAATCCATTAGAGGCAGTAGCCGTTGCATTGGTCGCCATGGATGCATTGCTCGGAGACGGGTGGCCCATTTGTTGCGAAGGATCAAACTGGGCGTGCTTAGTGGCGGGGGACTGGAACTGCTGCAACCCTGAGGGGTCACTCGGCTGTCGTGGCATCGATGCCTGCTGCATTTGTTCATTGAAGTGCTTTTGCTGAGTGCTGAGAAAAGCCTGTTCGTACGCAGCGAGATTTCGTTGGTAATGGTCCCGGATTTCCTGCACGGCCATTGGAAACTGCATTGGCGGGAACTGAAGCTGCTGGGAGATAACCGGCCACATATTCGCAGCGGTGATCTTTTTCGCTCCACCCAGCTTCATGACAGTTGCATAAAGCTGAACCAGGTTGATTGGACGACCACAAACAACAGGATTGTGGTCAAGCGGAAGATTCCGTGACATCATGAACTTTTGTAACGACCGCATGAAGCCTTCAGGATTGGGGGGCTTGGACATCGTTTGCTGCATCTGCCTGATTGCCGCCATTTGGTGAGGGTTTGAGACGGCATTCATCCCCGCTGCCACGGGACGCGCTGCCATAGCAGGATTCATGTTCATCGGACGACCTTGATTTTGCATTTGCATTGCCTGTATTCGCTGCTGCTGTTGCTGGGCTGCCATGGCCTGCTGGTAGTTCGGAGGCATGCCACCAAAATGTGCTTGCATGGGCGCTTGAACGCCAGCGGAAGTCATTCCGGTTCCAGGTGAAAACTGAGGGCCCATCCCTTGGGGGAACGGCTGACCAGGGATGAAAGAGTTATTCTGAGGTGTGTTCACTCGGCTTGGGTGGTCGGATTGTGAAGGGGACATATGGGGCCCAACGTGTGGGCCAGCAGGGGAGAAAGGACTGGGAGATGCCGTTCCCATCCTTTGAACGCCATGTTGATCGAAGTCTTGCATGACTGGTGACTGTGTGACATTTGGAGAAGTTCCTGGTTGGAGATGTTGATATTGGGATGGATGTGGCGCAAATTGGGGAGCACCGTTTGCTGGCCCTTGGTACCCTGGGAAAGGGACTTGAGGGGTTTGAGATCGCGATGCTCCCGATCCACCAGGGGCTTGTCTCGGCGACATCGACATGCCATCATCAGGCCGTGATCGCTTTGAAGGGATTACCTGGTTCGGGTTGTGGAAACCCGGAGAAACGTTTCGCGGGACTCCATTGAACATACGCTGGAACTGGTTGGGGTCGGGGGGTGTAGGAGAGGCGTGAAGGAACGCCGAAGAGGGATCAATGGTCGCCTGGTGGAACGCGCCATTGTCATGGTTCGGAAGGTTCGAGGCGTCGGTTAGCCAGGCATTCATGTCGTATGGTTTTACCAACCCATCTGCAATGCGAGAGTTGTTAGCGATCACGGCACGCACAACCATCTATGAGGCTCAGCTATCCACCCCCGATCGACCATAATCGGAATGCTAAAGCCATAATTTGGGTAGGACGAGATGGGCGAGGATGGAGATAGGATAAATTGCAATTGGGGGAGAGGTATATGTGTCGACGCGTCGAGGTGGACAGCATGGGAGGAGTCGCGCCGGAATCCGCGACACGGGTTGTCCCCAAAGTTGAACCATCCACGACATGAAGACAACTGAAGGAGTGGAGATGGGTTGCAAGAAAAGATCTGATGTGAAATGATATACATGGGATGATAAAATGAAACGCATGGATGTACATACCGACAAGGCTGGATAACTAAAATGCCGACTCTCAAGCGGAGGATTGGAAGCCGACTCCGAAATGGCGGTGGTTCAAAGGGCTGCGAGTTTGCAAGGAGGTCGACAAGTCACGGGACCATGTGGGTGCCGCAGGCAGAAAAGAAAAGTGCAGAAGTGAAGGACTAAGGCAGGAAACCCATCAGCAAATGGAGTTAGACCGTAACAATAGCAAGTATAAATAAAATTAATTGATCCAGAATAAACCATCACAATCAACTATTACCATCAACACCACACAGATGAGATTTGCAACGTGCGAGTCCCGAGGAATGGGCCACGGAGTTTGCGGGTGCGTGGCCACAGTTGGTCCCGACGTGTGATCGTTGAAGAGACCAAAAGGGGAAAAGAAAGAAAATAGAAGATGAAAAAAAGGCCAACGGTGGCGGAGGAATGGGTAACAAAACGTACCTGTCTGTACAAAGGGCGATAATGCACAAAACCTGGAATTATGTACCTTTAATTTAGTATCAATTTATTTTTTTTATTTTTTTTTTTATTTTCTTTTTGGATTGTCCCCTACTTGTCCGCCCAGAGAGAGGAGGATGGGAAAGTGGAGGCACAGGCTGGAAGGGCGAGAATGGGGACAGACGGCGTGGAGAGGGGGGTAAGGAAAAAGGAAGTAATATGGATAATAGGACGAGACAAAGAGGAACGGAATCCAAAGACAAAAAAGCAGGGGGAGGTACTGACCGGAAACACTGGTGATACTTTTTCCAGTAAGTTAGGTATTTTACCACGAGAAGCAAGTCAGTCAAGTCAGTCTGTCTGTCTGTCAGTCAGTCGTCCATCATCATCGGTTAACCTGAGCGGTAAAAAAGGGGGCCAAGTCAGACGAATCCGGCAGGCGGAAATCTGCGGCAGGATTTGCTGCTGAGGTAATCATAACCAGAAACTGATTCACATTGAATCCTCGAGCCCCAAAGTTGGAACTTATTCTTAGCCATCACAGTCAATCAGTCAGTTCTCTTCAGTCGGTACTGGTATCTTCCAGCGGGGAAAACGATATAAGTAGTACTCCATATCCGAGATGCCCAGTATGAGGATACTCCCATCAATCATTGGGAAATCCACTTTCTTCCCGACAAGCTAGGTTAGTCGCAAATTAGCCTAATACCAAGGATCCAGTAGATATCGATCTCTCCATGAAAATTCCAAGTCAACCTGCATGGAAGATTGATGTTGTGAGGCTTTCATTGTGCTTTTATGGATTGTGTGAGAAGAGTGACACTTGTGTCGTGGGCACTAGTCTGCTCCTATTTTGTCCATTTTCGAAGTACTGGCTCGGATTAGTGTTGAGGTAGTGCTCCCCAGGCTGAAGTGGGCAGGCACCCTGGGGTAGGTAGATATATATCTTGCGGAGAGAAGGGCTCAGGTCAAATGATGGATAAAACCATGCCAATCCTACATTAACGACGATGAAGCTGGGGGGCAAAGGACCAAGATCAAAGTCCCAAGCAGGTAGGAATAAATCACAAACAGAAGAGGGGGGAGAAAGGGGAAGAAAAAGGTGACTGTTGCCCTTATAGCCATGCTGAACTAGCCCACCGAATAACCCGCCCAATCTGAGTAGTCAGGTATGGATGGACATTTGCCAGCCAGCTGGACGACGCCCACTATCTTCCCACCCTTGCACGCATCCGTCTCTTCACAGTGTCCCAAGGTTTTTTTTTTTTTTTTTTCTTTCTAGATTAGTTTATTAATTTTACTATATTACAGTATTACTATACAATATAATCTCCATGGAAAGACTATTTCAATTTACTTTTTCAAATCAATACGGACAAATCACCTTACCTACGGAACGGTGGCTCTATTTCCATTGTCCCACCTGCCACGTCCTTGAGATGCTCCACCATCATCCCAAGTGATTGGTTATTCCTTCCTGTTTGGATCGGGTTCCGTGGAGAGAAGCGTTAAGACTCTTGGACTCTTGGACTATTACATACGGTACTAAATGTGATCATACAGGCGTTCTTATTATTATATTCCGTACCACTCATTTTTCAATGCCGTCTCGACGTACACGTAAATGACTGCCACATCCAAACTATTTGGATTATTTGAACCAAGATCAGATACCTTTCTGGGTCTTGTTTGGCGAGCTGTAGTGATCCATCCAATGCATCAAGGTTTGACCGCAGCGATCAACAGTAATCGCACACCTAAACAAAGTAGTGAATATGCACATACCGTATAAGTACATCATGGTCACCAGTCATGGGGCTTCTGACTAGCCAGCGAGGGACTCTAGCCTTATACCTAGGTAGTTATACCATCTACCTACGTAAGTATTACTCCGTGTCTATGACGATGGGCTGGACAGGAACCCTTTGTTTTTTTTTTAAAAAAAAAAAAAATATAAAAATAAAACAGTGAAAATATTACATGTATACTTTAATGGGGATGTATCCCGAACAAAATAGTAAGACCGTAAAGACAAGTAGGCTTCTGATAGATTTTCGGTATAACGAACAATTCATCGTGTGCAACACGAAGCTTGGGCAGTTCGATCGCTTTCCGCTGGATACGTTGCCACTCACTACACTGGGGCGGTCGAGCTAGATATCACGTGATCATCACCAGGAAGCTACCCAGGGTGGACGGCATCAAGACCATCCAAGCTCCGAACCACTCTACTCTCTCTCACATCACCACCCCACCCAGAACTCCCTGTCGTATAATCCAAGTGGTTTCGTCTTCTACCTGTCCATATACCTTATACACCAATCGTCTTATCTCTGCGCCATTTTCGCCATGGGAGACGTCGTCGTGGAGAATCCGGCGAACAACGTCACGCCTCATACCAAGCCAGCTCCATTCGATACTATCCCTAATATAGATTCCATCGAAGGAACGGGAGGTGATGGTGGCGATGAATATGCTACCTTGAAAAAGCTCCAAAGACATTTAGAGTATGTTGTCTGATATGAATCATCCTTTCATTTCGCGGCTGACAGTCAACGACAGATACATTCAGCTGCAGGAAGAGTACATCAAGGATGAACAGAGGTAAGGCCCCCCATTCATGCAATGTTTTTTTATTCTTTAATTGAAATTCATTTTTACTGACGGGGTTATATAGGAGTCTGAAAAGAGAACTCGTTCGCGCACAGGAAGAAATCAAGCGGATACAGAGCGTGCCCCTAGTGATCGGACAGTTCATGGAAGCGATTGATCAAAAGTACCACACCAGTTTCAAAGATAACAACCAGAAAACGAGCTAATTGAATAATCTTAGTACCGGTATCGTGCAGTCGTCGACTGGTTCGAATTACGTCGTTCGGATCCTGTCCACGCTCGATCGCGAGAAGCTGAAGCCATCGTCCTCGGTCGCCCTCCACCGACACTCCAATGCCCTTGTTGATATCCTGCCCCCGGAGGCAGATTCTTCTATTGCAATGCTCGGTGATAGTGAGAAGCCAGATGTGACATACGCAGATGTGGGTGGCCTGGACATGCAGAAACAAGAGATTAGAGAGGCGGTCGAGTTGCCCCTGACACATTTTGATCTCTACAAACAAATCGGTATGGCGGTGATAGAATAACCGACTGGAATATGTGCCTTACTAACCTTCCTACGCTAGGTATTGATCCCCCTCGCGGTGTTCTACTCTATGGCCCCCCAGGTACCGGTAAGACCATGTTGGTGAAGGCCGTTGCCAACAGCACCACTGCTAGCTTCATCCGCGTCAACGGCTCGGAATTCGTTCAAAAATACCTCGGAGAAGGCCCGCGCATGGTTCGTGACGTGTTCCGAATGGCCCGGGAGAACTCTCCTGCCATCATTTTTATTGATGAGATCGATGCTATTGCGACCAAGCGTTTCGACGCACAGACCGGCGCAGATCGAGAAGTTCAGCGTATTTTGCTGGAGCTTTTGAATCAGATGGATGGTTTCGAGCAAACTAGCAACGTGAAGGTCATCATGGCTACCAACAGAGCCGACACCCTGGATCCAGCCTTGCTCCGCCCTGGTCGTCTCGATCGCAAGATTGAGTTCCCGAACCTCCGTGACCGACGCGAGCGCCGACTGATTTTCTCGACTATTGCTTCAAAGATGTCTCTTTCTCCGGAGGTCGACCTGGATTCGTTGATCGTTCGTAACGAGCCGCTGTCTGGTGCTGTTATCGCGGCTATTATGCAAGAGGCCGGTCTACGCGCGGTTCGGAAGAATCGCTATAATATTATCCAGTCCGATCTCGAGGATGCTTACTCTGCTCAAGTCAAGACGGGCCAGGAAGCTGACAGGCTGGAGTTCTACCGGTAATGGGCTCAAGTTACCGATTAATGGATTGGATTTGGAACGGATTTGTGCATGGCGAATGGGAGGTCATAGGCTGTAACATCAAAATCTAACCTAGTGTCTAGATTGGATCTGATTCTGCAATTCATCGCTATTATCTTCACCCTAGTTCTAGTCCTCGCTTGCTTTTAATTTTTGTTTCATTTCCCGGGTGTTCCTCGGTGACGCGACCGTGTGTTGGCTATAGTTGTAAAAGATGATTCCATTATTTTAATCGATAGCGCCAGGCCACTGGTCCCTATAACACAATACGTAACACCAAGCCCTTTAAGTAATATATTAGGTAGCTACCTAATGTATATATATATATATATATATTAATAATAGGATTATTCGATTGTTGCACAGTCACAGCCGTGGCAATTTTGTACAGAAAGTTGTTTCATGTTGCACTGACTCAGGCACCAAGTTCATCCCTAGGTAGGTTGTAATTGATAACGTATCTACCTATCTTACCTACTGTAGTACCTCGATACATAGATGCCTTGGTTGTTGCTTTGCCGCCACATCCACAGGAATGGATGCCCAAGGGGTAAAACCAAGAGGAAGCTCTTTTTCGTTATTTTTCTTTTTCTTTTTTTTTCTTTTCCAATATCTATTATGCCTCGGGAGGAACCTTTGAATTCTTGAAGAACTTCTCTTCTACTGGGGGGTTCCTGGGGCGCAGCCTCATTTGGAAGTGGAGCAATCAAATGATGTGACTCCCGTGATGATCCCGTGCCTCCGCAGCCCGATGACGCAGCAAGAACCCCCATGATTGGCAGCTGAGCACGTCGCTCCGCAACCAGTCTCTCACCCGGCTCGCTCGCCCTCTCTTGTACCTGTTCTCCCCATCATCATCCTCATCCTCTTCATCTCTTCTCCAACTCCTCTAGACCTCATCATCATCGTCATTCATACCCCATTACACGCTCCTTCCTTATAGAGCCCATTTTCTGTTGTCGTTGCTGCTGTTTCGCCCATCATGAAGTCGGCCTCCTTGCTCACGGCCTCGGTGCTGCTGGGCTGTGCCTCCGCCGAGGTACACAAGCTGAAGCTCAACAAGGTTCCGTTGGACGAGCAGTTTGTGAGTATTGCCCTCCTTATCCATGGGTCATACAGCCACGTATGCCGTCTTTATTTTGACGAAACACCGCTAACTGACGCTGTCCATAGTACATGCAAAACATCGATGCTCATGTCCAGGCCCTGGGTCAGAAGTACATGAACGTTCGCCCCAACATCCAGCAAGAACTGCTTGGACAGAACCCAGTGGGTGATCTGAGCAGCCACGATGTGTTGGTTGACAACTTCATGAACGCGCAGTGTATGGAGGGACCCTCCTGGCCGTCGAACCCCTTTTGCTTTACTAACGTACCGAACTCTAGACTTCTCCGAGATCGAAATTGGTACTCCACCACAGAAGTTCAAGGTTATCCTTGACACTGGTAGTTCCAACTTGTGGATCCCGTCGTCAGAATGTGGCTCGATCGCCTGTTACTTACATAGCAAGTACGACTCGTCGGCGTCGTCGACTTTCAAGAAGAACGGCACCGAGTTCGAGATCAAATATGGATCTGGCAGTATGAAGGGATTCATCTCGCAGGATACTTTGAAAATTGGTGACTTGAAGGTCGAGAACCAGCTATTCGCCGAGGCGACCGAAGAGCCTGGCCTTGCTTTTGCCTTCGGGAAATTCGATGGCATCCTTGGTCTTGGGTACGATGCCATCTCTGTCAACAAGATCCCTCCTCCTTTCTACAAGATGGTTGCGAATGGTCTTCTTGATGAGGAAGTGTTTGCTTTCTATCTCGGAGACGCCAACAAGGAGGGTGATGACTCTGTGGTCACATTCGGTGGTATTGACGAATCCCACTATACTGGAGAGTTGATCAAGATCCCCCTCCGCCGTAAGGCTTACTGGGAGGTTGATCTCGATGCCATCACTCTCGGCGACGACACTGCTGAGCTTGAAAACACCGGTGTCATCCTGGATACCGGCACTTCTCTCATTGCTCTGCCCTCCGACCTGGCTGGGATGATGTAAGTTGATGACTTGATCTCCCCCGTCCCTTAATAAGACTGCTTGCTGACCTTATTATAGCAACTCGCAGATTGGTGCCAAGAAGGGCTGGAATGGTCAGTACTCTGTCGATTGTGCGAAGCGCGACTCCTTGCCGGACGTCACCTTTAACCTGGCTGGCCACAACTTCACCATTGGACCATACGACTACACCTTGGAGGTCCAGGGAACTTGTATCAGCTCCTTTATGGGAATGGATTTCCCTGCTCCTATGGGTCCTTTGGCCATCCTGGGCGATTCTTTCCTTAGGAAGTGGTACAGCGTGTATGACCTGAAGAACAACGCGGTTGGTCTGGCCAAGGCGAAGAAGTGAAGGGGCCCGATGATTGACGGAATGATGGTACATGTATAGGCTCACTCACCTTCTCTGTTGTCCTTTGTTATATTCTGTCTTTCTTTTCATCCCCGAGTCGGTTCACGGACGATTGAAGGGCGGGGCACGTGGTCTTTGTTGTTTGTGGCGCAGTCAATTGCTGCATATTTTATTTGGTACTGGTACCAACCAGGATTTCCAACAATGAATGCGTCTAGTAGTTGCTTTGTCCCCATGCTATATTTATTTTACGCCAGAGATTAACGAGGTATGTACGGTATGCCCCCCGTCTCGTAAACCTTTGTAGTTGTCGGAAACTGTAGAAATCCAGGATTAAAGATATCGTATTCTGGATGTCTTCTTTTGTTCCTTCGTCCCACAATCAAGGTATAACCTACTGGGGAGGGTTGAACCAAAGGAAGATCTCGGTACATCCAAAGTACAGCCGGCTCTTGCTCGCCCCGCACGGGCTGCCATAAGCAGCCGCTGCTCTCCTCTTGGCCAAGACTTACTAACTACCTTAACTTGCCTACATTCTTTTAACTACTGGGCTCTGTCTACCTCGCTCAACTCTTTCTCTTTCATCCTCCTCTCCCGCATCTTCACTCTCTCCCCGTCCCATCCTACCTGCATATCAAATTGGCTCAGTCGCGCTCTCTCCACCCTATTTCTTTGGTGTGACTCCCACCCATTGGAAGCGCTGACACGCGCATATTTGCCCAGTCGCGTGATTCTTGTGGCGATTGCCTGTTGCGTCAACCTAAGCTTCTCCACACCGACCAAACCTGTCGCCTGTCGTGCAACTCATCCATCATCCACACGATTCATCCCCCCTTCTAATCATTGAGATCGGACCAATTTCCGCCATCGTCGGTTCTTTTCCCTACGGTCGGGTCGTTGGGCATGGCTCCGTAGCTCCCGGGCACCGGTTCTTTGATCGCGACCACCCGCCCGTACTTTCTGTCTCTCTAGCTACTTAGCGTTGAACAACAGAGAGGTAAACATTTCGGGTGTTCATCAATTCTGCCAAAAAAGAAAGAAGAAAGAAATAGAACGGAAGGGGACGAGCGAAAAAAAAAACAAACCAAAAAAAACAAACAAGACCATTCTGTATAGGAGCATGCTTCTTCGTCTACCACCGAGCCTGCATTACCCAATCACCGTGACGTCGCTGCTTAAACAGCACGGCGATGCGGTGGAACGGGATGAGGCTCTCTTCTGGTATACCTATGAGTCAAATGTGACCGAAGGTGATGAACTAGGCAACAAGTTCGTGGTCAAGAGGAAATTTCCAACAAAGTTTGAGTCGACGGTTGACGGCGAGATTGTCCAGTGGAAGATCGCCAAGGGCGATATTATTGACGAACCGTAAGTTTTGTGGTGGCGCCATTTGATTTACTTTTAAATGCTGACATGCGACAGCGTCGATGTTGTCGAGATCGATGAGCCATGCGCTCACGAAATTCAATTTGGAGGCCTTTGTGCCGAGTGTGGGAAGGATATGACCGAGTAAGTATTCTACCTGGTTGCACAGCTATTGTAGTGTGTAGGGGTTTTTTTTCTCGCAAGGCGCGATCTGACCGATGGTTGCTTCTACAGATCTACCTATAATACAGAGACGACGGATTCGATGCGCGCACCCATCCAGATGGTTCACGATAATACCACACTCACTGTAAGCGAAAAAGAGGCTACACGAGTGGAAGAAGATGCAAAGCGCCGACTGCTCTCGAATAGGCAGCTCTCCCTTGTCGTGGATTTGGATCAGACAATCATTCATGCGACTGTCGACCCGACAGTTGGAGAGTGGATGGAAGACAAAGAAAACCCAAACCATCAAGCGTTGAGTGATGTTCGAGCATTCCAGTTGGTGGACGATGGCCCGGGAATGCGAGGGTGCTGGTATTATGTCAAGTTACGACCAGGACTAGAGTCATTTCTCCAGAACGTCTCAGAACTGTTTGAGTTACACATCTATACTATGGGTACCAGGGCGTATGCGCAGCATATCGCCAGTATAATAGACCCCGACCGCAAGCTTTTCGGGGATCGCATCCTCAGTCGCGACGAGAGCGGCAGCTTGACAGCTAAGAACCTCCACCGCCTGTTCCCCGTGGACACGAAGATGGTCGTGATCATCGACGACCGTGGGGACGTGTGGCGCTGGAGCCCGAATCTTATCAAGGTCTCGCCCTACGACTTCTTCGTGGGCATTGGTGACATCAATTCTAGCTTTTTACCCAAAAAGCAAGAATTGGGACCTGCCGCGACCACGGGAGACAAAGCTGCTTCTAAACCACCAAAGGGCCAACCGGCCGAACATCACGTCAATGGCTCAACAGCAAAAGGGGGTGACGAACCGGAAGTCTCGACATTAGAACAGCTTGTAACGATGGGCGGTGGCGACAACCCACGACTGCTACAAGAGCAGAGTGATGCGCAAGAAGAGACCATCATGCACCAAGTCGAGGACCGTCCATTATTACAGAAACAGAAGGAATTGGACGCAGAAGACGAGGTGGCCGAAAGTAGTGATTCTTCAACGAGCGTGGATGAATCTCTGGATCATAGCAAACACCGGCACCATTTGTTAGAAGACAACGATCGGGAACTGTTTCTCCTGGAAGAGCGCCTCGAACAAGTTCACCGACAGTTTTTTGAAGCGTATGACAAAAAACGAACACGAGCATTGGGAGGTAGAGTCGCGGCGTTAAGAGGCGAGAAAACACCATCGAAGGAGAAGGACGTCGACCTGAAATTGGTTCCTGATGTCAAAGATATCATGCCGCAATTCAAACGCCGAATACTTGGAGGAGTTGTATTGGTATTTTCTGGGGTCCTTCCACTTGGAACAGATACTCAAAACGCCGACATCTCGCTATGGGCAAAGAGCTTTGGCGTTATAATCTCTCAGAAGATCAACTTGAAGACCACACATCTGGTGGCCGGTCGAAATCGCACCGCTAAAGTTCGAGAAGCAACGCGTTACCCAGACATTAAAATTGTTACGACGCAGTGGCTCCTGGATTGTTTAACACACTGGAAGCGCCTGGACGAGGACCCATACTTACTTCCTGTTCATCCCGATGACAGAGGGGAGCCGATCTCGCCTGCCTCCAAGGAAATTGAAAGCTCATGGGTCTCATCCGAGAATGAAGAAGACACGGGTGAATTTTTATCTGATGATGATGATTTCAAGGAGGCTACCCAAGACATTTTGGATTCCTCCGGCCTCAACGATAGCTCGCGCATTGGCTATGACGATGACGAACTTGCCGCCGTGCACGAAGAACTGAAGGATTTCCTTGGAAGCGACGATGACAGCGAAAGTGACAGTGATGCATCGGTTTTCGGGGATGATGGGGCAAACAAGAAGCGCAAGCGGAGTGACGGGACTGATGACGAAGGCGACGATGATGGGGACAGCCAAGGTGAAGACAGCGATCTACAACGCTCGCGGCTTTCTCAACGGATCAAGCGTTCTTACGAACGGAGTACCAGTCTCCGAGAAGTAGCAAGCGCAAACACCAACGAGCTTTCCAGAGTATCCGAACAAGTTGGAGCTGAAGAGTCTGAAGAGCCTGTGTCCCAAGAACCGATTGTTGGAGAGCCAGGCGATCCTGATGATGACGTTGACGACGAGGATGACCTTGAACGAGAGATGTTAGCAGCTTTTGACGATGATGACGAAGACGCCAAAGTGGAAGAGAACGTCACAGCAGAGCATGGCTAAATGGTCTACATCTACACCCTTCTTCCCTGTATTCTTTCTCTTCATGTGTTCATATTGACGGTGTTAACGGTGCATGACATCGTATAGCTCTCTGGTTGGTCGTCTCCTCCAACTTAGCAGATATGATGATATTTATGCTTGTTCATTACGTTGCAGTTGCTTGCGATGCGATGATGGCATAGCGATGGCGTTGGATATTATTATTATCTCTTCTCTCTATGGTGTATGTATGGAGTCGTCTTAAAGTCTCACAATCATTGCAATCAATTCAATTCACTGGGTATTATCAAGTGACACATAGAAAAACGCCGGTATAAAAACAAAACCTATCCCCAAGGTATGCATGATGTAGTAGGGGGAGGAAAATGAAACGAAATGAAGTGGGGGAAAAGAAAAAAATAACAAGAGAAGAAGCTATCAATCCATCCCATCAATCATTAATCATACACATCTCGATTAACCTGCCACGACATCAACATCATCCATAAAAAGAACACCGTATTAACGAGTTCAAACGCAAAGGCAGTTCTCCAGCAATCGCCTATATAAAAAAAAAACAATCATTGATTAGCACAAAGGAAGAAAAGGGGAGGGAAGAGGGAAGGGAAGAAGAAAACCTACAAATACTCTTCTGCGTCAACCACGCCATAGTCTGCAAATTATTCCCCCCGAACTTATTATCATACACGTATATTTGGCAATTATCGTCCACATTGCCGACGACCCCATACAACTGTAACGAGGTCTCGATCAGGCCCGTCAACCAGAGTACGAAGAGAATGAAACTGCCGACGATGATAATACCAGGGAGAAGAAAGCGCTGGGACGCGAGGGTGAGGATGAATATGATGAAGAAGACGCCGAGGGCGCCGGAGACGACCATGTAGGGGAAGAGCCTATTTGCGAGGTTACATGGTTAGTTTAGGATGTTGCTCGTTTTTTTGTTGAGGTTTTGTTTGTTGCGTTTAGACGGGAAGATGATAGAGTAGGAGAATATGCACATACCATGGTATCCCGAGTTTTAATTCGGTTTGTACGGCCATGAACCAGGCAAAGATGCCGAGACAGATGGCCGAGGCTGAGAAGACGGTCATGATCCAGATGTTGAGTTGGAGTTCGGGCCAGTGGTAGCGTCTGCGACGGATGGGGACGGCCATTTTGTTTGTTTGTTTTTGTTTTTCACTTCTCTCTCACTTCTGCTGGGTTGATTGTTTCTCGTCTGCTTCTTCTTTCCAACCCTGGCGTCTCCTCTCTTGGAAATGCTGGATCGGATGGATGGTTGGTTGTTTCGTTCAGACCAGGAATGATATAGACTCAATGATTAGGTGGTAGTAAGTAGGTCTGCCAACTCCCAATATAATATTCTAGATGTATATGGCGAGTCGGTCAGATCGGAGCATGGATTTAAATCGGTGGATCGAGTCTCGAGTGAGGGTATATATCCCGAACATCGAAGCCCGATCTATACAAGACGAAAGTTGTCCAGCGGGGCTATGATCATGCTCCCCTCCGACAGGACGGTTGGGACCACGTCGCAGCGACAATTGACACCAATCGATCCGAAGGCGAGAACATCCAGCGCATCAGCGCTGTAGCTCTTCCTGAAGACGTTGACGGGATGCTTGTTTGTTGTTTTTGAAGCGATGCGTTGGCTTATCTCGGTTACATAAGCGGGGTTGATTCACTGACGAACACCCAAACAGCCAAAAAAAAAAAAGAATAAAGAAAGGAAAGAAAGAAATCAACCAAAATAAGAAAAAAAAAGACAGGTGCAGGAATGAATGAATAGGGAGGAATGAGATTATGCAAGTTCTTCTTCCAAAGTCAGGATGAAAATGGGGCTGTTGGGGGGAGGAGAAAATGAGGTGGCAGGAACGAAATTGCGGTGGCAGGAAATCTATACTAATTTTGGGTGTGCCAAAAGAATCTGGATTTATTCACGCTAACTTCGTACTCCATAAAAATAACAGTCAATCGTCTAGAAGGATACCGACTGAACGGCCCCCAATAATAGTACAGGCGGCGCGCACATCCACTCGCCCTGTTCTATAGACCAATATAGCCAAGAAATCACAGCAGGGTATCGCCGAGGGCACTGCGCACCAGCGAGCACCCCGTACGGATAGTCTCCGACGCTCCCATCTCTTCCAGGCTTGGGTTGACCTCGACCAAGTCCATCGCCACCAAATTGCCCGTCTCATGCACGCATTCACAGATGTAATCGCCCTCGCGGAGAGTCAGACCGCCACGCACGGGCGTCCCCGTGCTGGGTGCCCATTGCGGGTCCAGCGCATCGACATCGAAGGAAAGGTGGATCGGGGTATCGTTTCCAATATGAGCCAGGGCCATCTCGACCACGCGACCAATACCGTATCTACGGGGCTGTCAGTAAAGAAAAAAAAAAGGGCCGGCCTCCGATTTTGAATCATCAACCGAAAAGAACACGGTCGAAAAAGTTCCTTACCGATCGATATCATGCATGCTAAACGCCTTGATCCCATGCTCCCGAAGCAGCGCCTTCTCGCCTCGGTCCACGTCCCGCAGACCGATGTACACTAACTTGCGCACGCTGATGGTGTGCTCGTCTTCCAACCATCCGAAGATATCTTTCTTCTCCTCCCGGGCCAGCCGAGTCAAGAAGGCCATGGGCATCCCGTGGATGTTCCCACTGGGGCTCATTTCGGGGACGTTGATGTCGGCATGCGCATCGACCCAGATGACAGCCAGCTCGCGACCCAATCGCTCGCGGGTGGCTTTGGCCGAGCCGGAAATGGTGCCAATGGCGATGGAATGGTCGCCTCCAAGGGTGAGCACGAACTTGCCTTGCTTGGCGTGATTGTAGACCTGTGAGCTGAGGGCTTGGGTCACGGCACTCACGGTGCGGGGTTTTTTCATGCCGCGATGATCGGGGTCTGCGGCAGGGGTCTGCTTCTCGTAGAAATGGACGGTGTCGTCATAGTGTAGGTCGTAGCCGAGGTCGTCGCGCAGTTGATCGAGAAGCCCGGCTTGGATCAAGGCCAGAGGAGCGGCTTCAACCCCTGTTTTGCACTGTATACAGGAAGGAAATGGAGTCAGTCAGTGATGTTGGCGCTGTGCTTCTGTCTCGTTCAGAGAGTTTTAAACTGGACCAGCGGGATCGACGCCAAGCGAGGATGGCTGATGATCATGACGAATCGAATGGGCTGGTGGGAACGTACCTGACCTCCGTTGAAACCAACTGCTACCACACCCAATTCATTGGGTTTGGAGAGGAATCGTTGGGTGATCGTAGAAGGTTGAGTCATGATGGGAAGGGATCAGAAGGTATATGAAAGAAAGAGAAATGGAAGAAGAAGTAGTTGGAGCAAAGGAAACAAGAGTGACTTTGTCAGGTGGCCGAAAACGGACTAGTGGGGCGATCAAAGAAAGATAAGATTAATTAATCGTTTTGATTTAAGTGGATCGGTTGAGGAACATGTACATCCAAGGACAAGAACTCACTCCCTCTTTTATTAATTAAGAAAAGAGAAAGGAAGGAAAAAGGAATGAAGAAAAAGGGCCGAAAAAGAGACCAACATCCCAGCTTTTATAACCATTCCTCCTCCCTTGTTCCCGTGGGGCGTGAACTATGAATTTTCCTGGGCTGTCGCTAATACCTGCTTTTAGGGATCGTGTCTTTCCCCTAAGTACAGGTCGAGGAGAGACACCCGCTCGAGCGTCACCATCCCACTCCACCACCAGTTTCCATTAGCAATCGTTTCAGATCTCCCGGAGATTACGTCGAGGAACTTATCGCAAATGTTAAAAAAAAAGAATGTGGTTTGAACAATGGGTATCATGGTGGCTATGGTGCGATCTATACAAACTCTATCATACATGGATACAGAACACGAATCACCGTATTTGTCCGACTCACGGAGCCTCCCCCAAAATGAGCTCGCGCAGGATCGCATCAGCCTTCTGGGCTTCGACTCGGCCCTTCTCGCCCGTACGCATCATCTGTCCAACAAACCAACCCAGCTTCCCCAGCTGGTTTTTACTGCGAATCTGCTCCACCATCTGAGGGTTCTGACTGATTGCCATCTCTGCGAGCGCGACATAGTCCTCCCGCGACAGCGGTCGAAGGATCAGGTTTTCTTCTTCTAGTAGTTGGGGGATCGGCCGCAGATCCCCATCGAACACCATGGACAGCACTTGCTTGGCTGTAGGGCCGGTGATGCGCTTCCGCTGGACTTGATCGATGATTTGGGCTAGTGACTGGGCGGAGACTCGCTCTGCATCCCACGATAAGTCCGCTTTCGTCAATAACCCCCCCAGTTCATGGAGAACCCAGTTTCCTGCCGCGCGACCAAGGCCGCCACGTGCCTTAGGGTCCTGGTCCTGCTGTAGACTGTGTAGAATATCAACCACATCCTGATAGTACTCCAAACGAGCTCCGTCTTCTAGCTCGATGAGTGGCTTTGCATCCTCGATTGGCAGACCGTACGACTTAGCCATGAGCATCTCGACGAGCGCATCAGAGGACGTTGGTAGTGTTTTGGTCAGCTCCGCTACCAGGTCTTGGCCGATGATAAGCGGAGGAAGATCTGGGTCGGGCATATATCGATAATCAACCTCGCCTTCTTTACCTCGTAGCCTCCGTGTTTCTGTGCTTCCTATTGTCCAGCCGCGTGTCTCGCCCTCCACAACGCCCCCATTCTCGAGAACCGCGATCTGGCGATTCTTCTCCGCAATAATTGCATCCTCCACCGCCTTGAAGCTACTGAGGTTTTTGATCTCCGTGCGTTGGCCGAGACCACCGATTCCGCCGTACTGGTGTGTGCCGAGCG
Organism: Aspergillus nanangensis; assembly: GCA_015844325.1. Classification (NCBI taxonomy): domain Eukaryota; kingdom Fungi; phylum Ascomycota; class Eurotiomycetes; order Eurotiales; family Aspergillaceae; genus Aspergillus; species Aspergillus nanangensis. The sequence continues at coordinate 108,525 of VCAU01000021.1, read as the reverse complement.
CCTCCCCTCGTTGGCGAATGGATACGTTGACATCGGCTCGAAGACCTCCCAATTCCATTCCGGTCGTTACCGCATTGCATGATTGGAGGATGGCTTGGATCTTCCGGACACAGGCTGCGGCGGTGGCAGGGGTGTGGATCTCGGGCATGGTGATGATCTCGATAAGAGGGTGGGAGACACGATTGAAGTCAAGCAATTGCATCGAAGGCGGGTATTCCTGTGATTTGGCTGTGTCCTGCTCTAGCTGGACCTGTTTGATGCCGATGCGGACCTGGTCTCCGTCTTCTGGTGCAATTCCGTCATGGCTATATAAATCAATGTAGCCGTTTCTGGCAAAAGGCTCTTGTCGAGCATTAGCTTGACAGTACTGCCAATTAGATGGGTGTTAATATACCATAGTATTGCGTGATTTGATACCCGTTCGGTTGATCTTGGTAGAAGTAGTGTTTGCGGTCGAATCGACTGACAGGTTGAATCTCGCATTTCAAGGCAATCGCCGCGCGGAGGGCCGGAAGAAGAGTTGGGATTTGAAATTCCTAGTTACATTAGCCACCCACAGCATCATGTACCGAAGATATCAACGAACCGGCTGGCTCCCCGGAAACGCGAGGTCAAACAGAGCGACATTGGAATTGGGAAGATCCGCCGACGAGGTTGCAGCCCCTGGTTTAAAAGGACACATTAGGATGTGAGCTCTCGTGTCCAAAGGAGCAAAAGAACCTACTCGAGAATAATTTGGCCTCGGTGTTGAGTTGCGCATGGATCTCAATGCCCACGGTCAATTCCCATTTCTCCCGCGACGCCTCCTCCGCCGCTCTCCTCTGGCGTTTATGCTCCTTTAAGGATTTGGCACCCTGCTTCAATTGTTTCCGCAGAGGAACATGGTCTTGCGACTCGGTTGTCGCGGTTTGTACAGATCGGATTGAACGGAGGGAGTGGTGTGCGATGCGGAGATGGAATTGCGATGCAAAGGGATCACATTTGAGATTGGTCAGAGAGCGAAGAGCTCGAGGGGATTGGCGCAGCCATGACCGGAGCATGTGGGGAAGTATTTGGAGGAGACGAACAAGAGGGACCTTGCAGAGAGGATTTAAATATTAATTCGTTGGATGATGATCGAGAAGAATCAAGAAGATGAGATGATATCCAGTTGATTGATTACCATACCGGCAGTATCAGGCGGTAATTCAGGTGACCGAACGAACCCAAAAACAAAAACTCACCGCTGGATTTATTCATTGTTTGACTTTGGATGCATCCAACAACTTCAATTATCCCTGGATGCACGTCATGGGACATACTCCTCCTGCAGGGATTAATCTCCCGCTGGTGAGAGACGGGAAATGATATTATTATTATTATCATCATCATTATTATGTCGATGATCCTCCAATTGAATTATCACGAATGAAATGCATCAAATCCATAAACAACCAGAACTACTACATACCAGCCCAAAAAGAAAAATAATACTCTCAGGATCCTGACGATCCGATATCTTCCTATTTTTAACCGCTCTGGGAAATCCCAAGGGGGACCACTAATAGAAACAAACTGAATAGTCTTTGTGTAAGAGGGAAAACGGTACCCCACATCACCATGCAGGATCGACAGCGAGTCAGCACCAGCCAGCGCATCATGAAGATGAACTGATCTGGATGGGATGCGAATTCGACGCAGTTCCAGCGACATGTACGAAATTCTTCCCTGACGATTCCGATGTCAGGCCCACTGGAGTGGGGATTTCTTAATCCCGACTTGATCCCATCTTCTGGTCTTCTTAACTTAACCTACTTTCTCCCCCAAATCTCCATCTAAACCCCCTCTCCCACACTACTGCAACATGACCGAAATAAATAAAAAAAAGAAAGTCTAATAATAACCCCGAAGACAGGGAACATGATCATAGCCGCCCTCCATCCCTTCGTGATCAGACGGCGATCTGTAACCCTTGGCGGTTCAGCAGCGAATTGGACCCTTCGGCCCCTCCTCCAACAAAAAGAAAAGGACATCCCAATCTGTTATCGCGTCTTCTGATTTGATTGTGTCCAGAAGCTGATACTTGGGGTCCGTCTCAGCTGTGCCTGCCAGTGTTTTGGGCTCGGTTCCTTCATTATTTGATGATCCTTATGCTTATGCACTGCCTGGAATGATAATAAAGTCTCGGTTCTTCTCTCGCCATACTTCCCGTTGCGATCGATCTATCTACTGCTGCTACCACAAATATCTACCTATCTATCTACCCATCGCACTATCGATTCTGTGTCCAAAATTAAGAGATTTCAAATCAAGAACCTTTGTCAAAAACAAAACCAAACAAAAAAACCCTCCCGAATAACCCCCATCCCTGACACCTAGCATTCTGTCCTACATTCCTGTTGTTCGAGATTCCAACCCGTTGGAGCGGCCCTTCTCTCTCCCTTGATATGCCTCGATTGCTGGCCCCTCCGAACAACTGCTATCATTTCGTTGGCCCGTCTCTTTCTTCATGTCCCATGCTCTCACGCGGCTATGGGTTTTGCCTGAAGGTTAAGGATCTCCAGTTTATCCATCCAGTCTGAAACGACCCACTCTTTGTCTACATACTTCTCATCCGGCAAACACAATGCCGCTCTATTCGGCTTCCGTACGTCCCAAGAAAGCACGCAAAGATGGCGCCAACAAGGCTCCGGTGACATCTGTCCTTTCCATGACCTCACATCCTACCTCCAAGGCGTCACGTTCCTCGGCGGAGAAGCCAAAGAAAGAGGGTCCTCCCCTCCAGCCGGCTTTATCCAAGGGCAATATATCTGCTGCTGGGTTCGCCCATAAAGCACAGGCTGCTATGGACTCCAAGATAAAGTCGGTCGATACAGGGCGGACAGCCCCAAACGTCTTCGAGTATCTTGAAGATGGCGAATCCGACTCCGAGACCTCGTCCGAGGAGGAGGAGGATGATGATGGTCCCCTTCCAGCCCCGACTACTTCAACGTTTCAGTCCAAGTCTAGCTATGCTGCTTCAGGACGACCAACGAGCTCGTCAGTTCAAGCAGAAAGTGGCCACAGTCGGACGTCGTCGATGTGGTCCAAGAACTCCCTCGACTCTTCTCAACTTTCTACGTTGGACACATCCCCTACTTCTTCGGTACCGTTACAACTGGCCAGGAAAACCACCCGGAAACCATCCATGGATACTTCATATGGCACCTTAGGATCGTTGGTTTCAAGCTCGACCCATGCGCGCAAACCAAGCCTGGATCTTCATGCCATGCCTGAGGCGTACTACCCCCCTCCTCATAACCCTAATGCATACCCACCTCCCTTCCCCCCATCTCCCCCACGAAGCCCTGAGGAAGACCTTCACCGGCCTAACCGGAAGTCCAGAAGAAAATCAAAGCCTTCCAATATTCCCTCCGGATATGGGCTCCTAGCCTGGCGACTAAGCTCCTCCACGGACAGCAAACAGCCCCATCTGCCTCCGCTCTACCGCCGGTTTGAGGATCTAAACCACCGTGTCCTTCTCCACCTCCAGGATGAGATCGCCCAAATGGAGGAAGACCTGCGCGTCCTGGATGAGTATGAGGAGCTGCATCGTGTCACCACCGCTGAATCCGAGGGAACAAAGAAGATGCCCTCCTCGCGACGCATGGATGTTCAAGCACAGGTCTACTCCTCGCTCCATTATCGACGAGGAGAGGTCATGGGGTCCCTGGCCCACAAAATCGAACAATACAGTAAGCATGTCTCCTCACCGAAACCGAATCTATAACATCTCCACAGTGTGAATCATCCGCTCACCCCGTCTGTCCTCCTCAGACAACGCCCTCAGCGCATATAGCAAAGTCCTCCAAAATCTCCCCCAAGCTTCAGACCAGGATGTCACAACCTACCGCTCCTGGATGAAGCAGTATACCCCTGTTATTACAGCCGAAACCCGGTTCCTTGACCACGCAAAAGACCTTGTCTCTCTGACGCCCCGTCGCGCCTCCTCAGTCACGATGACTCCCGTCTACTCGGCAATCGTCATCGCCTCTGCTGCCATCCTTCTCCCGCTACTGGCCTATGGCATGATCGCCGAATTCTCAGGCCGTCTTCTGGTCGTTACCGTTGTTGGCGGTGCCGCAGCGATCATCGCATCCAGCTACTCGACCGGCGCAGAACAGCTGGTCGGATCCCAGGATGGATGGAGATGTGCTGCAGCGTATGTTCCCCCCCGCTCCTCTGCATAATCAACCATGTATATGATTGTTTTTTTTTTTAAAAAAAAAGCTGACTGATCTGCATAGATACTTCGGCTTTATGACCATCGCCGCTATGTTTATCCCCTGATCTTAGAGACTTACTCATGATACCAGCCATGAGTTGTTTAATCAATTATCTGTCCGACTTTACGACTTACGAATTTTCTTTGGGATTTTCTTTCTATTTATCACCCACTCAACGAACCCTTCATATTGGTTTGGTTTTCTCTCCACGGTTTTCCTACAATAAACAAAAAAAACAAGATGGATACAAGGACACGAGGGCGCTGGAATGGCTAATGTTGGGTTTTATGTCGGGAAAGCATGGAAAGAAAGGCAGGGACCGGATGGGCGTTTTCCCAGAAAAGAATCAACTACTATTTCTTGATTCTTCTAGCTTATCTTCCTTTCTCATTTTTGACAGTTGTTGTACAATGATAAAGGGCTGTACTACTACTACCACTACTACTACTATTTAGTTACAAGTAGATTACGCTTGTGGGGCACCGTCGATCATGGCTGTTCAAAAGCTTGGTTCTTTTACTTATACGTAGTACTACTATAAATTCATCTATCATGAAAGCCCGGGGTCACTTCAGTCTGTATTAATGGTACACTTGATGGGAAAGGAAGGATGCAATCAACATCAGAATAAATTAATACAGCAGAGCCTTTCTAACAGTGAAGGAAAAACAGGATAGTAACCCTCCCACTCCCCTCCGCCAACCATAGAAAATAAAAATAAAGACAAAGATAAAAACCAAACCTGTCTTGGAATCAACCCACGCCGTTTGCTGAATATCCCATCTCGTGTCGAGGGTACGCTAACATAGTTCTTTGAAAAAAGAAAAAGAAAACAAACAGTACCAATCGATACATAGCAAGCCAAGACGAGGAGAAAATAATAATACGAATAAAAATGCATGAAAAAAGGAACATGTTCGGCTTGGGTTATCTTCCCTTTTTTTATTTCCTCGCGATTGGTCTCAAAGTGGAAAGAAACACAGACTTCACTGGGAAGACAGAAATATAAGAATAAGGGCTTTCAAATAAAGATTGAAATCCGGATCACATTTGCAAAACATTAACCAAACCTTCCTTTCTAAAAGGGGAGAAACATGAATTAAAAAATAATGGAAAGGATTGCTATAACTGTGTGAGAACAGATGTGCTTGTTTATGCCCCCATCGGCGTGCCATTGGGTTTACTGCTTGGGGTGGCACTTCGGTCCTGGGAATCACTGTGCTCAGTGGCGGGCTGTGGCGTTGAGCTCTGGCGAAGCTGTTGTTTATTCCGTTCCATCAGGACTGCTTGCTCAGCGGCGCTGCGAGCATAGATTGTAGCAGCGGCAGAGTTGGAGTAGGCCCCCGATGGGGTTGGGGCCTGGTTGGAAGGATAGTTTCCGTAAGCAGGCTGTTGTTGTTGTTGCGAGAGGTAGCGTTGTTGAGGATTGGCGGAACCGGGGGTCATGTAGGGAGTCCGCGGAGCTGCGTAAGATGGTGGTTTCTGAGGAGACGCACTGCGTCCTGCCCCGAACGCTGGATTATATCCAGGTTGTCCTGGTCGCGGTGTGTATTGCTGCGGGGAAGCCTGGGCAGAAGCTGGCCCTTGTTGGCCTGCATAGGGATTGAAGCCATTCTGTCCTGGCCGTGGAAATTGTCGCATATGACTCCCTTGGTTATACTGCGGCGTGGGAGGGTTGTAGCCAGGAATAAAGGCAGGCCGCTGTGAAGGGGTAGTCGGTGGGCGAGCTCCAGCATAATGCTGTGGGCCCGGTGTGAATGGCCCAGATGTGGATGGCTGCCTTCCCCCATAGAAAGGTGGAGCTTGGAAGCTGGCCTGTGGCGGCTGCTGCTGCTGCTGCTGCTGCGCCTGTGGACTATGCGCGTACGGTCGTTGGTTGAACCCAGTCACTGGGTAGTTTCCTGAGCGGGACGGAGTCCGGTTTGCGCCCCCAGCCACTGGAGCCATGGCTGCCGCCCGCTCCTGTTGGATTGTAACATCGTCCTTCTCCATAGTGCCGCGATAGTCGGGGTTCTCAAACACAACCTTCTGACTGATGTTCAACTCATCCAACTGGCCACCGTTCAATTTGGCGACGGCATATGGAGGAAGGCTCGAGACGAGGGCCGCGAGGCCCGACCTCAGTGTTTCATATACACTTTGTTCTGCTGTGGCAGGAGTAAGCGAAGACCCAGAATCGGGATCACTTTCTTTGGGATCGATGCCCTGGCTGCCGGAGGGTGGTGAAGCTTCGAGGTTGCGGTTTTTCTGAGATGAACTGAGAGTCTCGAGTAAATCAGAGATGTCGCGGAGCATATCATCCAAGTCTTTCTCTCCCGAAGTATCCTCCTCGGTATCTTCCTTAGGTACTTCGTTATGAACGACACCGTCGGCAAACTCTTCGGGGTTGTAGGACTTCACCATCTCCTCCAGAGTATCCTCATCAAGGTCGCCAATATTTCCTGGACACGCAGAGACCGTTTCCTTTTCTTGATATGGGGCTGAAAGGAGTGTGTATAACCGTCGTGCTCCCCGCCGGCTCCACCAGACTGAATCCTTCGAGTCTTCTTGAAGAACGGCACCCGAGCTGTCGAAAGAGGGCGCAAAAGACGAATACACACCCTGCAAAAGAGACGCGTCATCGTCTGTCCACATAGCAGAATCCTCGTCAAATCGATCCTGTCCAAGTTGCTGAGAGGACTGTTGCTTCTGCCGGCGGTTCCAGTATGTGGGGGATGAAGTAACCCCACCATATTGAAGCCATTGGCCTGAAGGAAGTGGTGCCAGACAATAGTTGTTTCTATCGCCAAGGAAAGCCTTGTAGTTGGTGATTGCCTCAAAGTTATCGATCCAGCCATTAACACCTCGCGAGGAAGACCTAGCTCTGCGTGGCGGTTCCAACTGAGGCAAGGTCTGTCGAGGCGCAAAAACATCGCCGAATGTCCTCTTAGGTAGGTCTTTTGACTTATCCTCGAGATCGTGGTGCACCGCTTTTGTTGTCGTGATACCATTGGGCAAGCCCACTTCGGGTAAGGGTGCTTGCACTTCTACATATTTCTCAGTTGCTGGGTCGTCGGAAGGCAAGGGAACCTTCACCGATTTTTGTAAACTGGAATAGAGCTGTTTAGGGTTGGCAGGGTTCCCAAAAAGGGTTAATACCAGGCTTTCGTTCCGAGTCTCTGCAGCAGGGGGCGTGGAACTCCTAGGTGGTTCTGTATCGTCCTCCGAAGTTTCTGCCTTGACGTTGGACTGGTTTACCTGGGTATGGCGAACAAGAGTATTCAAAACCTTTTTGAAGGCAGCTATGCGATTGACTGTTTCAGTCAGAGGCGACGATCCGTCAGGTTGGTTGCCAGTCGCCAACGTTTTGCTCCTCTCGATCACCGTTGCAGAGGCCCTCTCGATGTCGGTCAAGAATTCAGACACGGAATTGTAACGAGCCGACACGACTCTTGTTTGTATGCTGACAATTTCATCCCTATCTCCCGATACTTTCGCGCGCTTTGAACGTGGTTTTGCGGGGGAGGACGGTAGCGGACAAGAAAGGAGCTGTAGCTCCGTGTCATGCCTTTAGTAAATGGTCAGCCACACGCCAGTAGTGGGGGATTTTAGACGACAAGAGGGTGTTCACCTGGCCAATATCTCAGTAAGGTTACGCAAATTTTCCTGAAGTTTGATCTTTTCCTGCGCCTGCGACGCCACAGGGTTCGTGTCGTGAGAGCCCTTGTCATCATGACTGGAAACGCGCTTTCGCTTGCCAGGTGTAGCCAGCGCAGGCGGATCGGGAGTAGAGGGATTGAGTTCGCCGTTTGTGGCCGACATCGAGGCCGTGCCTCCAACTTCGTCTGCGCTCATGATGCGGAGTCGCGCCGGTGTTGCAAGATTGCGGTGACGCGAGAACCAAGGTGAGTCTCGAGATCGATCGGCGCGAAGAAAACTCGAAATGGTGAAGACGCGACCGAGACACGAAAAAACGGGGAGTATAAATTGGACAAGCGGAAGTCGAGAATGGAGGAGACTATTCTCGAGGATAGACTGTGGATGGGTTTGGGTTTCGTTGATTGCTCCGAAGCGGATGCGCCAATAGTTACGAGGCTGAGAGGTTCGCAGCCAGGGAGAAAGAGAAAATCACCACAAAAGATGGGGGGAATCAACGAACCCCCAACAAGAGTGAATTGAGTAAGAGTGTGAATGATCACAGAACCAGGAAGTATCCGGTCGGGGGAAGAATGGGCCTGGGGAAATAGCGTCCAGGGCGGGTGCCAGACGGGAGGGCAAAAGAGAGATCCTCAAGTGTTTCCCTCATGCGCGCCATGCCAGATCCGCAACCCGTGACGATCCATCACGTGATATCCGGCTTTTTGCCCGTCGCCGGCTCTCACTCTCTCACTCGTGTCGTTCGGTCTCACTCTTCTTCCTTTCGCTCCCCCTCATCGCATCTTCGATCCTGCCGAACTCGCCGAATTTCTACGGCCACTTCGTTGGGTTCGGGTTGATGATATTCATGGATGTCATCGGTCCTCAATCATGTCCCGAGCCGCTCGAGAGTCTGTTCTCTGAGAGCGGCGCATTTGTTCTGTAGCCGTTCGTGGTCGAAGGTAAAGACGAACCAGACTTTTTTGGTTTCTTGCCAATACTAACTACTTCTTTGTGTTTATCATCACTATAGGGTCACCCATGCGATAGTCCTCTCCGCTCTGCACCCACCTCCGCCCTTTCAAACTCACCCACCCATGTCTTGTTTAGTCCGTTCCTCCTGTCCCGATGTATGAGCTCTGCTGGAAGCTCTGGCTCCGTCCAACACGAAATCAACCTTGACAATAATCATGATTATGCAAGGGATGATCTGTTTTATTCCTGTGAATCTTGGTCTGAGCTACGGGCACGCTCAAAATTAAATCAATGTTATATACCGCAGCACCAAAAGCAGGGTGCCGGCCTAATCAACTGCAAACCACCAAGTTCTTCGCCAGAACCTATGCAATCGATATCTTCCGAACCGAAATGCTCCAACCTAGCAAGGTCCAGGTCAATTCCAACACCACCTGCCAGCATCGCGTTGTCTAGTTCCGAGTCTGAAGCCATACGCTCCGGAGGACTCTCAAAGAATAGGTCACATAACTCTCGGCGGATATCAAAACAACGCTCTGGGACCTTCTCGCCAACCCCGACTGAGTACTTGATCGATACGCTCCAGAACACCGTACACAGCCGCGCAGAACGTACGAATTGGACATTTGCGTTGGAGGATTATGGCCCTGGACTCGTTGCTCCTTTGACCCGGGAGCAAAGGATAAAGTTCAAGATTCATCATCGAATGTCTCTCCAGCAGATTGTCGCGGACTATATTTACCGCGTGGAGAGCCTCCTCGATCGTAAGAGCCAAGAGGGCACGCGTCCTGTCAAAACAAAGCTGGATATTGAACTTGCTCTGCGAAAAATATTTCTCACCAAAGACCACCGCAAATATCTTAATGCACGAAATTATGGCGTCGAAGATGTGGTGGCATGGGCTTGGATTTTGAAGAGCAAAACCCCATATAGGGCTGTCCTCAGACTCCTAGCGCTGGAAGAGGACCAGGGGACAAAGAAAAGGGGGAAAGGGATCGATTGCCCAACAATCCCGCCTTTCATCCCACTTCTACTCTTGCGACAGACCCTCGATGCGAAGACCTTTCGCTTACTTCTTATCTACTGTCTCCACCTCATAAGCGGCCGACGCCCCCCAGCCCTAGATAAGTCCATCGATGTGGCATCGGATGATACGGTTTTCGACCAGGCGCGTACATCGGAGGATATCAAGTCGTTACTTGATCCGAACACATGTGCTACATTCGTCATTCGCTTGCTTTACCATGCTCGCCAATTGTGGCCTGAGGCGCAACTGCCGATAGCTCGTGCCTTCGCATTTTATATATCCACTCAAGGGAATGATGCTGCCCCAGCCATGACACTAAAGAATGTACAAGTGATTGGCCGGACCTCCAACACAATTCTTCGGTTGCTTTCACTACCACCCAAGAGTAACCCATTCACGTCAGTCTCTACACAACAAGAAGCACAGTTTGAACTGCTAAAGGCAATGGCCAAAAACATACCTGTCTTGCCTGTCACGAGACAAGGTTACCAAGGGATCATTGCCGTTCAACTGGCTCATAAGAAGACATTTGCAGAACGACAATTTGCTGAGCTTAAGGCCCCATCCTGGCCACCGTGGAAAGAAGACAAGCTCGGTATCGACTCTACGCGTGGCATTGATGGGATGAAGAGTCGGGCAATGCGAGTCATGTTGCAGATGAAAGAGGCCGGGTATGCCCATAGCCGTTGGGAGGAGGTGTCAAGCATTCTCGCAGGCTGGGACACCGACAAGAGCCCCACCATCCAAACCCGGACGTTGTCTCCCCATCCGCGGCTTTTACATGGGCGTATCGGCAAGGAGACTCACCCTGCAGTCTGGGAAGCCCGCATCCGCGCGACCAGGACAGTGCGGGAGGCTTGGGCCTGCTTTCTTTCGTACCATGACCGAGGCCTTGCCCCACATGGAAGGATCTATGCAGCAATGGCCGAGAAACTAATATATCGAAATAAAGCAATAAAAAGCAACTCTTATGAAGCCAGCCATGCGCTGCCAGGTGACGGACTGGAGGTTTTCCCCGAACCTTTGTCGGCACGCGACCTGATTTATGTCTCCTCGGAGCCACCCACGTTGGACGAACTCCTTCAGCACATGCTTTCTCAAGGGATCAAGCCAAGTGGCAGGTTCCTAGCTCTGCTTTTACGATGTGCGCCGACCCTCAGTGCTGGGTTGGATTTCCTCAGCTGCAGCGACCTGTCAAATGGACAAGTGAAAGCACTATGCACCATCTGGACGGAGAAAGCCAGTTATACGTCACAAAGTCGGGAAGAACTGGATAAAGTACCTGACTATCTGTTCTCGTCTTTCATATATTTCTTGTGCAAGTTTTCCACTCCCGGTCAATCCTTCGGGCAACAGGACAGCGGCATGTCTGATGCTTTCCCTATTGCTATGAGTAGTTACTCTATTATTCATAGCGAGACAACCCTGTTCACTTACGCAGGTGGCTTAACATCGGATCAAGACCATCATTACCCCAAGACCCTGTTACACGCAATCAGCCTACTCAGAGCTCGGACATCCCAGGTCCCCCAACCGTGGGTCCACGTACTGTTTGCATTGGGAAAGGACCGCAGTACGCCGGGCACCCGCAAGTTGAACCGAAATACACTGACTGTCCTGGCTTGGCATGAAATTCTGGAGGTCACCGGCTGGATGCAGGCACGTGGAATTGACCTGGGTCTGCAAGGGTTCCAAGCTCTCTGCAAAGGGTTTTCGAAGGCGGTGACCGTTGGAGTGAAGGCTTCTGACGCGTCCGAGGACGGCTTGGAGCTCACGCGGCAGGCAATACTACGAAGAGACCTCTGCCATGTCGAATTAAGCGGGTTGCGAGTTGAGAACATGGTCCTTGGTGGTCTCAACATCCTTAAACGTCAGTTTGACCAGCTTGTTTTCGTCGACCCCAAAACAGCTTCGTTATTCGAGGCTGCCGTGACGTCTGTCCAGCAGGATACAGATTTTCAAATGAGTTTACCTCCGTTGTTTCGGGTCCCGTCACCTGCTATCCTCCATGCATTTGTCCGATCGCTGGGGTTGGCCGAGGATTACGATGGCTTGATCAGTCTTCTTCGATGGATGAGCCAATATGCGGTGACTATTAATGAAGCCGCTAGCGAGCGGTCGAACGGGGATCGAATCATGCGCCGGACCGTGGTTGCAATACGATTTTTTCTTGAAGGATGCTGGGGAAAACAGCCCATTCGCTGGATGACCCCGGAAGTCCCCAAACCGAATGAGGATGTTGAAGATGTCGATGGAGGTGAATCTGAAGACTCTCATCGATTAAGATTTTCCGATGCAAATTTGCAGGAAGCATATGACATCGTCACCACCACGAGTGTTTGGGGCCCCTGGCCGAGTGACGAGGAAGTGGAGGAGTATTTTGCTATTCATTGGTGGTAAACTCTAGGCATTTATATTGACTGTATATTAGCGTGTATATGTATATATCATTTCATTTTTCTCCCTCTGTTACCTATAGATTCATGGTATAGCAAGCAATCAATCCAGATGATACCCGTTGATTTATTCCTCCAAGTGGCGCTTATCCGCGGCAACCGATCCCCGCACCCGCCAGCTTTCCCCACGCCTCCGAATAATCTTCTTCACATCCTTTCTCTTTCTTCCGCCAACAACTTCCTCAGCCATTGACGACATATACCACCATTGTTCAGTTATTGACTATACAATATGCCGCCGCGTCTTCCGCTCGCTTCATTGCGAGCTCGCCCCGTCCTGACCCTGCACGTCCGAGTCGCCCAGTACAGCACCAGCGCCGATGATGCTGTCATTAAGACCCAACAGGTTCCCGCCCCTGGTTCCGGGAACATTCGAGTGCTACTACTGAACAGGCCTAATGCTAGAAACGCCCTCTCGAGTAGCCTTCTCGAGAACCTGGCGAAGCAGGTGAAGTCGATAGCTGCCGAAGGGGGCTCGGGCCCAACAAGGGCTTTGATTATCGCAAGCAATGCGGATTCAGCTTTTTGCGCGGGCGCCGATCTGAAGGAGCGGGTAAAAATGACCCAGGCAGAGTGCGTCTTCCCCCCCTCCACCCTCCTTCTCCCTCTCTTCCTTAAAAACTATCTACGCCTGTATATTGAACAACAGCAATGCTGATCGTACCAGGACCAATGAATTCCTAGCCAAACTCCGGGGCACGTTTAGCGAACTCGCCGCCCTCCCCATCCCTACAATCTCCGCAGTCTCCTCGATGGCCCTAGGAGGCGGGTTGGAACTCGCTCTATGCACCCACCTTCGTGTCTTCGGGTCCACCAGCATAGTTGGACTACCTGAAACCCGTCTTGCGATCATCCCCGGAGCAGGAGGGACCTATCGCCTCCCGGGCGTCATTGGGGTGAACCGGGCGCGCGATATGATCCTGACGGGGCGTCGGGTGTCGGGCGCGGAGTCGTACTTTACCGGACTGTGTGATCGCCTTGTCGAAATCCTGCCCGAGGAGGAGAAGAAAGAGGGTGCTGCACGCGAGAAGGTGCTGCGGGAGAGTATCAAGTTGGCCATGGACATCTGTGAAGGAGGACCTGTGGCTATCAAGCAGGCGCTTCAGGCGGTGAACGGATTCCAGCGCGGCGAGGCGGCGGAGAATGAAGCCTACGATGGGGTGATTGAGACGGAAGATCGATGGGAGGCTCTGCGGGCGTTTGCAGAAAAGCGGAAGCCTGCTTTCCGTGGACGATGAATTAATCGGGGGGTCAGTCAATGGTTAGTCAGGCTGGAACAAGGCTATGTATTTTGTTGACCTCTTGGGGGGAGTTTTCTTCGTGTTTGTTTGGGGATTACGAGGGCTTGTCTCGCTCGCTCTGTTGCTGACTTGAGTTCGGTTTGTTTGACTCTTTTCTTTTCTTTTTTGGTATAATGGTTCTCTCCTGCTGAAATCATTCCGAACTTACGGAGCACTGGTCGATTCACAACGAATTCATGAGTCATCGAGGTCTTCCTCTTCTGACTCAACTCGAGACTCTTACATGTTTCATGACTTCCTTTATAATGTTACCGAGTAACGGAGGCAGGGAACCCTGGGTCTTTCTTCGGATGAACCCGTGGGTCTCCACCCCCCGTAGAGCCAATCGTAAATAATCATAACATCAAAGTATAGGTGTGTGTGTGAGTTAGGGTTCTACATAATTTTTAAAAGTGAGATGAAAAGTTTAGAACTGTCGTTCAAAGAGGAACAAAAGAGAGTAACATCCCAGGATTGGAATCGGACAATTTCTATATTTCTATATTTATCATATCAATCACACAGCGAGTACTCTGGTTTCCTTCACAAACTAGACCAAAATAGATCGTAGATTTGCGGCTCTTCCAATGCAGGTACCCCAGTCCTTAGGCGTCAGGATTATCTCATCTGGGGAGTTATTCAGTTTTAGACTGATATCAAGGAAGAGAATGAATGAAGAGGTCAGCATAGCCTCACTGGATGGATGCATCGCATGCTGTATGTCCCGCAGTAGGGCACGCAGGTTACATAGTTTTCTTTCTATCCTCTCATCGAGTAAGTAGGGTTGAGGTAAGTACCCACCCTGACAAAAGTACCCCAGAGTGTGACCAGGGTGGGCCTGGTTTCATTTGCCCGTCGCCCCATCACAGCCACGAAGAAGATGTATACTTTTAATGGATACGAGGCATTCTTCGACCTGTCCACACACCACCGGGGGGAAGTTGTTTCTCTCTCTCTCTCTCCGTCTCTCTTTCTTTATTAAGTTTTGTAATAAATAAATAAATAATAATAATCATAATAATAATAATAATAATAATAATAATAAATGATGTCAAGATGGGCTTCATGACTAGGTATTCAGGCCGTGTCAGCAAGGCTGGAAGCATGACCTGCGCCGGCCACGGGAACGATCGAAGTTTAGCTTGCGGCTGCTAGTTCTGCTAGTTCCCCCCAGGCACATCTCCCCCAACCAGTCATCTGCTCTTTCTTTCTCTGAGGTTTTATTTATTGGATCTATTCATCCCCCCCTCCTTCTCCTTCTCCCTCCTTATTCTCCTCCTCCTAACCTTCCTCTCTCTCTCTCTCTCTCTCTCTCTCCTCCTTCCTCCCCCCAGTTTGTACACTTTCACCACCTTCCATTCTTACATAGACTTCAGAAATCAAGACACCGTTCTTGATGACGATCCTCTTTCCCTAATCCGATATCGCTTCCGTCCCATACCCGAATGACCACTCTCGCATCTCGAGTCAGGCAGTTCGGCCTGACTCAGGTCTATTCGTCGCCCGATCCCAAAGTAGATATCGTTCTGGTCCATGGTTTAAACGGCCACCCCTACAAAACCTGGGCCACAAAGTCCGACTCGGAAGATGGAGTCTATTGGCCGGCGCATCTTCTCCCAGAGGTCTTGGACTCGAGTCGTGTGAGGATCCTGGCCTATGGTTATAATGCCAATGTCTCATCCTTTACCGGCGGAGTCTCCAACGACCGCCTTCTCAACCACGCCGAAACGTTGGCTTCGGGGTTGGCAGCAAATCGAAATGTAAGTATAGTTTATACATAGGTACATCCATATATATACAAGCCGAAGGTATTGGGCTAACTACTAGGTATCCGGTCTTTCTAGCTCCGAAGCTGCCAGAATCGACCCATCATCTTTGTCTGCCATTCGCTAGGCGGATTGGTCGTTAAACGCACCCTGATCTACTGCAATAACATCAGGAGTGAGAGAACGGAGCATCTTCGATCCATATATGTCTCGACCTATGGCATTCTCTTCCTCGGCACCCCCCACAATGGGTCAGATATGGCAAAATGGGGTCACTTGCTGCAGAATATCTGCACGGCTCTAATGCCCAAGAAATTGATGGAATCATCATCGAACCTCGTCAAGACCCTGAAAACGAACAATGAGAACCTCCAAAACATCAACAGTCTGTTCGTCGAAATCATGGGCCGATTCCACATTTATTACTTCCACGAAACGCTTGCAACCGATGTGAAAGGCGGCCGCGAAATGATTGTGGACGAGAGCTCTGCGGCCCCTCAAGCCGAAGGCGTCGAACGAATGGGCATAGAGGCCGACCATAGGCATATGTGCAAGTTTGAGGACGACGCATCCCCGGGATATGAGGCGGTTGCGGAAGCGCTCCTTCGATATTCTCGCGAAGCCCCGGATCTCATTGCGCGCCGGTGGCTGGACGAGAACGAGGAACGTAAGCGCAAAAGGATAGCTAAAGCCGAGGAGCTCTTTGATATGAGCAAGAGCGGTACGTAGTTCGATTGTCCCGTGGAATGTACTACTCACAAAATTCCAGACCCCGGAGAACCCTTGGGAGGAAGCACCCCAAATCTGCCCTCATCTGGTAGGACACACCTGCTTTCGTCATCTGCATCCCCTGCGTCTTCTATTACGTTGGCGAGTTATGAAATTGAAGAACCCCCAGAGCCTGCTTTTGTCAGTAAACATGCTTGAATATGGGACTTTTGTTTGTGACTCTCGCTATTCCTGTTGAGAAAATCCACCATGATTTATGATTAAAAAAAGAAAAAGAGAAAAGAACATAAGAATGTTCCTGAAGGTCTTTGCATTCATTTTATGTCACTGTCTCCATACGACCTGCATGATGATTAGCGGTTGATTTGTATTACTGTGGCCATGCTTGTGTATCTTTTGTGTTCTTTTTGTGCCCCTTTTCTGTTGTTTAATATACAAATACACCGAACATATTGCAGTCAGAGTATGCTGACAATTTTGTCTTCTTCCTAGGACAACCCTTGCAACTAAATCCACCCGTTCAAGAATCCCGAACTGCCCCAGGTTCGGACACAGAGGGTAATTATGATTCCTCATCTCACCTCACGCAGCGACTACTTATCGCCCCCCCGGGATTTCACCCAAACAGCACTTTTTATGGCATGAAGAAGGAAATTGAGACCCTGCATAATAGGCTTTTCAAATCAAGGAAGCGACCAAATCATGTGAGGGCCGTTCTCATCAGCGGAGTCCCGGGCTCGGGAAAATCTCATCTGGCGCGCCAATATGTTTGGACATATCGCGACTGTTATCCCGGAGGTATTTTCTGGATTGATGCGAAGTCCTCTGAATCGATTTTCAAATGCTTTTGGGACATTGCACAAGCAGCCCTGTTAACTAATGGACCGGAATTCCAACTCCCCAGTTCCGAAAGGTCCCAGAAGTTCGTCGAAGAGGTCCGCAATTGGTTTCAAACTCTCGATGGATGGCTCCTTATTTTCGATGGGATCGCGTTTAGCCACGAGGAGGATATCAACAACTTCAAACAATTCCTCCCGTTCAAAGAAAAATGCAGTATTATATACACATCCGTGGACAGTACACTGCGCAGGAAGCAACGCTTATTCGAGCCTTATTGCATCCAGATACCTCCTCTCCAGGTGGAGGATGCATGCAAGCTTCTATTCAAGGATTTGGGTATACGGAGTCCCAACCCTCAGCAAATCCGCAAAGCTACTGCACTGGTCAAGCACTATGAGTGTCTTCCTTTGGCGATCCATGCCATGAGCCATCATTTGAGCATTATTCGCAAACCGATTGAGAAGTATCAGATTGACTCTCATCTGACTGATAAGAAGGTCGCAGAGCCATTTTTGAGGATTATGAATGATCTATACCAAATGGGCCATTTTGAAGCCTTGAATCTCATCAACCTTCTGTCATTTTTCGGACATCATGTTCCGGTCGGCCTGATAATGCTTGGGCGGATTGCTTTGGAGGCCTGGAGTGTTGAAATCCTTACGAGTAGCGGTCCTGGAGAGCGCGGCGACCTTGACACTACTCTGGGTATTTTGATTCGCTATGGTCTGATTGAGAGGAGCTCGGATGCATACGCCTTACAAGCCGCCATTGTCTCGCCAAGATCTGAAAAGGAAAGCATCCTCGATATGAAAGCGGTCGCCCCCGACTTGTCCGAGTCACAAACAGAGAGCAGCCAAGAGGCATTCTTCTCATTATACCAGAACTCAGGGTCCATTGACTTCATCAAGATTCACAGCGTGGTGCAGGGGTTCTGCCGAGATGAGCTGAAAATCATGGATGATGAACCGGGCCAGAAAACGTTCACCGCAAATCCCTCAAACGCTGGATTTTATGTCTCGTGGCTTGCAGTTGCCACTCGAGTGTTTTGCAAGTCATATGAGAATGCCCGGAAACGAATGGGCCTGCCCGACGACTACGGACTGGTCAAAGACTATAGAGAGTATGAGACCCATGCATCACGACTGGCCGAGTTATTCCCAAAGCGGACGAATAACGAACCCGAGATGGTTCGTGATATCAGGGAAGAGCTCAAGCAAGTGAGAAAGAGCATCAGCAATGAGATCGAACGGATTTCTCCCAGTTCCTCGCAAGAGTCTATTCGCAAGCACCGTTCTGTGTTTGATCGTTCAAGCAGTTCATCCTCATCAGTCCCCGACTCTGTAGAAAATGGACCATCCCGCCATACAACCTGGGATGAAACGGAACCCGAAGTTGAATCGCCACAAGAAATGCCGAAGGCTCCCCACAACTTGAGCCTAAAACCATTTCTTCCTCATATATTCCGAGAGCCGACCATAGAGAAGGATGGCTATGAGACAGATGGAGAGACCGAAAAGGCGTTCCATAGGACCTCACCTGCGTTGTCGCAGATGAGTTCCACAACGGAACGGACGATATCATCTCAGGCGTCGACCCCTTCACAGTCGACAGATGAGCAGGGATGGCATGTTGTCCCTCCCAGGATGAAGCCCAAGCCGAGCAGGCCACGACAAATTAGAGGGAGGCCAAGGTTCCCTCGTGGTATCCGACGCCCTAAGCCTGCCGCACCTATCTTGAAGGTGGAAACAGCCCAAGGCAAGAGCGCATCAAGTGGGGGCACACGGGGTCGAAAGAGCTCGGTCTCGGCATCTGAGGCGCTCATCAAGGTTCATAATGCTAGTCCTCACCAGTCGCAGAGCCATATTTTGAAAGGCCCATGGTTCCAGCCTTCTGTGAAGAAAGAGAATGTACCGACTTATGCCACCGTAGTTGCTAAATCGCTGGGGGAGACTGCGTCCCCACTGAAGCCGCGATCAGCATCTTCACCCGGTGGAAGAGCCCGCCCTACCTACTTGGGGTTGCGGACCAAAGCCTCCGGCGAGTCCTTGCTAAGTTGTTCTACTAATATGCCGGGGTCCCCTGAGCTTAGGCCCAACCGGCTGGTTGAGTCGGCATATAATGAGCCAGATCAGGTATTTTTGACCCAGGAGCTGAATGCTCTGGATTTAAGGACCAGCCTTGACCCCCGGTACCATACTCGCCACCCATCCACAATAAGACAGATGGCGCCTGTGTCGATGATGGATATGTCTGCAAGCACACCTCTTCTTCCTCCCCTTCCGTACGATAGCAACATCGATGTCAGCTATGCACGGCCTAGGCCCAGCGGCACCACCAGGCCCACAACTCTCAGCCAGGCTACAACCAATATGAGTGTGATTTCTCACCCATCGGCCATCATGCCTGGTGCTTCATCACCTCCTTCAGTGACAGCCGAGCCACCTCTTGGTTACACTTCTGACCCAGCGCCTGAGCCGATGACCCGAGGGCCTTCTGGACAGTCGCATCAGTCCTGGTCCACCGAGCCTGTTCGTTATCCACCGAAGATGTCGCCAATTCCACCCGCTTGTCAGCCCCTCGGACCTGTTGGAACGGCCCCTGCAATATCACAGCAACAGGTACTTTCAGGGACCGGAAGTTGGGCCGGCGAACTTCAAACTCATCATCCCTCACAGAAGATGGCCCCTGTTTTCCAGGCAGATGTTGCCTACGCCTCACATCTGAGACCACAGGGCTCACTTGAAGAGGAATTGGCAGTCGTGGGTTCTCGCTGGGACCCCGAATCAAGTCAGACTTTGCACTTTGGTGGACATCGCGTAGATGTCCGTGACGCGCGTCAACGCTTGGTGGGGTACAGAGCGTACGAGATGGGTCTTTCGCCCCCGGCGATGCCTCCGTATAGTGTGTACCACTCCAATCTGTCAGGGCCCCTGATACACCACGAAGGTCCCATACAACAGTCACAGGAACCGCAGCAACTGAGGCCTCGCAGTGGAAGCTCTCCCACCCATCCTGGATTTTCTTACGCGAGGCTGTAAAGAAGATATGAGAGGAACAACGGTAGACTTTCGACGAAGAGTATGAGCTCCAAGGTCGCCACGGGGCAATTTATCGAGTATAGAAGGGACAGCAAGAGATACAGATCTACCTAGCGTCATTCGTTCGGGTATTGATTTATTGATTGATTGATTGGGGGAAGGAGCATTTGCATGCATGCATGCTGATTGATACCAAATTCTTGGCATGAATGACGAGCATTAGTTGGCGTTTCATTGCATTGGGTTGTTTTCATTCCTGCGGGATTGTGTTGGTTCATGTGGGAGCATAGATCATGATCATGAGGGTATTTAGGGATAATCATATATTGAGGTGAAGGGCGTAGGATAGATTATAAATATGGCATTAATATAATTTTTCTTTTTTCTTCACTTCGTCATCGAAAGAAAACAGTGATTTTATTCTCCCAGGTAAAATCAAGTAAATGCAGTAACCAAGGAACATGGCCAGAATGTATCATTGCCAGTCATCGTCTCTTGGTGGTGTCCGATGGCGCTAAACCATATCGGGTCAAGCCTGGCCGTTTCTCGACGCAACAGACGTAACAGGGTCATTAACGAAGTATGACGTCGCCAAGTCTCGCCTCAATGTAGAAGTATATAAATGGAGACAGTTCAAACTATAACCCCGACATTCATAATATCTTCAACATATACTCACATTCTAAACATACTACTCTACCATTACTATTTTCTTCCCACCAACCATGTCATTCCTCACCCGCATCACTCCTCGCACCGCCCGCGTGGCAGCCATGAACCCCGTCCCCATCTTCGCAACCAGAGCCGCGAGACCCATCTCCTCCACCACCCGCCGAGACAACGGCCCCATCAAAGAAACATTGAAGAAGGTCGACCAGACCGTCTCCGGCGCTGCAGCCAAGGGAATTGAAAAGGGCGGTATGCATGAACCTATCTCTCTCTCTCTCTCTCTCTCTCTCTCCCCCCCCCACTCCCAACCCTATGATCGATTGCAGATGCTGACTCTCTTCATAGAACAAGCTCGAGACAAGATCAAAGACGCCGTCGGCAAGACGATGGGAGAGGCAGAGGCCGATGCGGGAAAATTCAAGGGCGAAGCGTCGGAGGTCGCTGGGAAGGCTAAGGGCGCTGCTGAGGAGGCCTTTGGACAGGCTAAGGGTAAAGCCAAGGAGACTGCGGGAGATGTCAAGGGGAAGGCTAAGGAGGCTGCTGGGGAGGTGAAGTCATGAGATATGGGAGTTATTTGTCTTCTCGGAGTGGGAGTTGGGGTTGTGTTGTGTGTCGATATCATGAATGTCACGATATAATAACTTGTAGTAGATGACTTTTGTTTTAAATTTTTTTTTTGGGGAGAGCATCGAGTATGCGTCGGTCCTCGAGTGAAAAAAAATGTATGTATGCTCTTATACGTATTTGTTTTTCCCCAAGCCGTCGTATCCCTACCGCACCGTCTCTATAAGGATATCCGCCACTTCGCACAGCATGGGGTCTTTTTCAAACGGAAGATCCTCGGACCATATTCGCCCTGCGTTTAAGGGCCTGCATAAAACTTCCGCTGTAATAGATATATTTCAGACAGAATGCCATACAATAAAGGTCCAGTATTGAAGATTTCGCCATTTTATAACACTACACTAAACTATATAACTCAATGGTTTTCTTATGGGGGAACTTCAGAGGCTCCTGAGGGTGGTAGCGAAATCCTGGGGCCCGCGCAACTCCATATGAACTGAATTTTATATAAATAAGGAAACAGGTATGTATTCAATATGAGCTTTAATACTAATTATAAATACAGTAGCAATATATATAGTACAATACATTTCCTGTCTCAAAAAAAGAACCGTGATCGAAAAGATCTTGAGCTATAGATAGGGTCTACGAAGCTAAGCGACCGTTATTGGAATAGTATAGCGACTGGGCTGGGACGCCGCGTCTTTAGTGCAATCCCCGAGCTTTTGCCACATGGGGTTTAGTTAGTTATTCGAATAGCAAATGATGTAATCTTACTACCTAACTTATGTGATAGTGTACGGTGTTTTATTAACCTCCGGCTCCTCCGTGAGTCTAGATATGGGGCCAATGCGTGTGGCTTCCTATACTAAGTCTAAGTAAGTATAGAGCGATCGGAACTTATCGCCGACTTTAGGGGCCAAGACCATGAAAAGACTTATTGGCCGCTGTGCCCTTGTAGTGCACTATAATAATAACGTAGGGTTACTTTATATGAAAGGACCTCCAGGCGCCACTCTGGGGCCATACAGGCTGAATCCCTGCAAGGAAAATAGAAAGACAGTGTACGGGGTAGACACTTTCCCCTGGCTGAATTGAAACATTTTTATTTCATTCAACTACCTATACTTGATTGCTCCAGCGATACTGTCAACTGCGTCTTGGGCCACAACCTCATGTCTAATACACGCTCCAAATGCTTCTACCAAGGAGGCTTTGGAGATCTGGCCTTGCATTCCTCAACTTGCACAAATTGGGTCTGCTATTGGGCTTTGCTCTTCTCTACGGGCTGGCAATTGGTTGGGCCCGTACCCGATGTTGGCGTGATCCAACATCGGCCTTCTTCGCAAAAGACAAGGCTTACGACCCCGCCTACTCGGACAGAAAAGTGCGAAAAAACCCCCTCATATTGTCTCTAGCACCTTCAACAAGATATCATAAGCCACATCATAATCTGCCCGCATTCTCCTGGAAGTTCGAATCGCCCCCACATAGTTGCGAATCGTAGCATGACAAAATGATCTCAGCCGGATTCGGAACCAAAAACGCTATCGGAGGCGATGATAGCAATGACGACAATCTAGGAATATCAAGTCAGTCCTTGTAGCAGATCTTAGAAGATTCTTATAAAAGCTTACCAAAGCCATATCAACCTCAGGAGTAATGACAATATCCAGAACAGGCCGATGGTTTCTCCGTGTATCAGCAGTCAGCGCTAATCTATCGTTGTGCCGTATACTTTCACACACTTCAGCAATTCTTCGATCACCATCAATCACATCAAAACTCTGCAGAACACGTCCGTGTCGCTCTATCACCAGCGTGAGATCCTTCTCGGCTGCTGACTTTGTGTCTCTAGCAGCCGCATTTCTCAGCGTAATATTAAAGTTTCCAAAGGCGGGCGTAAATCGTGGAGTACCAGTAGCTAGGGTCACTCCGCGGTCATCTCCCGGTAGAGTGATATACCATGTGTTTCTGAGGGAGATCTTTCGGTGGAGCTCAAAGAGAGGCAACCCAGTAGCATCGCGGAACTCTCGACAGGAGCCATTATTATATTTCCATCCACTAGCAGTGAATACTGTCTGCCCGTCTTGGTCTTTAACCTGGTATGCGGCCGCCGATTGGGCGTCACCCTTAGGAGTAAGAATAAGAGTTGTTTTCGAGGCCCTGATATAGTCTTGGCGCAAGGCGATGGGGCGATCTGGAGATTTCAGAGGCTTGCGTGGTTTGGAGAAAATTTGATGCTGCATTCGTGCTTGAGAATAAGCCGTGGACATCTTGTGCTGCGGTGGGTTCCTTGAGATTGATGGAGCTGTAAAGAGTTGTTATTAGAAAAAAGACTTTCAGCTACGTTTACATTTGTTCCGGCTTGTTTTTATAATCAATCCTAAGTAGAACTCGCGAAAAGGGGGTGGGGGGTGGTAAAGGTCTTGTGATGACGCCCCAGCCTTGCGGCAAAATCGGGACGCCCGACTGATCCCTGAGTATACGACCCTTGGCAGGGAAGCTTAAAAGTATTTATTAAAATCTATCTATCTTTGAAACTAGTACTTGGCGGTGGAGGTAAGAATGTATTAATGATTGCAAATTGGTGGACTGGTTTTGTATTATTCCTATATAAGTTGGTCGATAACTGATCCCCAATATTACTGCATGGAGAGGAAAAGACAAATTGGACGAGTTAAGAAACGAAATTTAATTGTATTCATATTTTGTTGGTATGAAAATCGGTCTTGTATACCGAGCCGGATCTAAACCCGGACGATCAAGCGGCTCCCAGACCCACGCTTGTTGGATCCACCAAGGCCGAACGCCTCCACTATATTTTACACTGCTATATTCTGTGTCATTAACCGAATATTACCATCTTTAAAACTTAGACAACCGACTCCTAAATTCTTTTTTTATTTTTTATTTACAGTATATTCTTTCTATTTTGTGAGTACGGTAGGCCATTGGGATCAGCTGTGTTTATTTACACTCAGTCGTAAGACTCCCCCTTATGTTTTGAAAATTCCCCGGTTGGGTTGGAAATATAATAAGTGGTATATGGTTAACTTTCTATTGTTGTTGGAATGTTGATGGATAACATTTGATTAACAATCAATGTTCTGTTCAACTAGTGTTCACTCCCCCTTCGGTAACATCAGTACATATTCCCTACTACTTAACCCAAACTGCAACACATCCTTATCCCTAACCTCCACATACCTCCCTGGCGGAATAACCTCCCCATTAACCTTGGACCCATTAGCACTCTCCAAATCAATCAAATACGGCTTAACCCTCCCCACGCGATCCCCAAACTCATTCCTCTTATCGACATAACGAAACTGCAACGCAGCATGCTGCTTCGAACAACTCGGATGCTCCAGCGGAAAATCCACCACCAGATGCTCCCTCCCCACCAGCCAACAACTCCGCTCCGAAATCTCCACCACCTCGAGTAAATCCTCGCCCTTGAACACGTACAGCCGCCACGGCTCCTTGGCCGGCGGCTTGCGCGCCTCCGCCGGCTCGTGGTACTTGAGCACCACCGTCCCTCCCCCGCCGTTGACGCTGACGGTGTTGCTTTCTGCCGCGAGTCGGCCCGAGTTCCCGAAATTAGGCTTCTCCTTTTCTGGGGCTGGCGGCGCGGCGGATGGGTCGGACTGGGTGTATGCGTCTTGCTGCGAGGGGAGGGGGCCCTTGGACCGGGTCACGTCGCGGGTCGGAGAGCGAGAGCGGTGTCTCCCGGAGGACCGCTCTTTGCGATGTGTGTCTGAGTCGTCGCGATGGGGGCGGCGGCGACGTTCGCGCGAGCGCTCCTCATCTGGGGATCGGTGTCGGCGGCGCCGGGGTCGGTCGTGTTCGTCTGAATCGTCGGCGAGTTCTCGCCGCGAGCTGCGACGGGCAGTGTCGTCGTCGGGGTTGTCGCGTCGGTGGCTGTGGCCGCTTCTGCGGGTGTGGGGGCTGCGCGATGACCGTCGGCGTCGGTGGTCGGTTCGAGGGTCGTCGCGGCGTCGGGTTTGGTGGCCGTCGTCGTGTTGGTCTCGATGGCGTCGTCGACGGCTACTTTCGTGGTCTGAGGTGGGGGATGGGGATCTGCGAGATCGCACCCGTCGATCTCGGGCTGGGGAGTCGGCCATGACTGGGAAGGACGGTAGGTATGTTTGTTGTTGAGGGAGTTTAATTGAATAATAATGGGCGAATTGAGGGCGAAATTTGGTGTTGTTGGAGAAATCTCACGTGACTGGGGAACCATTAATAATCGTCATCGTTAAACGGTTGATTTCCCCCTCAGTTTGTTGTTGTTGTTGTTGTATGATTATTATCTATTCAGATCTCCCGTCATAAAGCACACAGAGGCGAGAGGCATCCAGCATCTCCTTCGTGGAAACCATGAGGCCATGTTCAGGAAACCCCATGGTTTTTGTTGTCGGGGGCTGCTGCAGCTGCTGAGTTCGCCATCACCATCGCCACCGTCCTGCCATGCCCGTTCCTGGCAGGCAATCCATGAGAATCATAGACACTATGCCACCGCCCAAGGATTTCCCGACCACGAACTCTCGTGGCCATCGGCGTCCCCCTTCACGCCATATGACGTGGTGAAGCTCGACCGCAGAGCCCCGTACTCCCAGAGCCGGTTCTACGAACTCGTGAAAATCTACCACCCAGATCGCCCTTGCAACGAACACCCCGTCTGCCGGGACATCTCGCCCCAAGTCCGCCTCCAGCGGTACCATATGGTCATCGCCGCCCACGAGATCCTGTCCGACCCGACCAAACGGGCGGCATACGACTTGTCCGGCGCGGGGTGGAGCCTCCATCATCCACCGGCGCCGACGCCGACGCCGTCCTGGGCGCAGACGGGGTCGAGCGACTACGGCCCGATCTTCAACAATGCGACCTGGGAGGACTGGGAGCGCTGGCATAATCGGCACCAGGGGAAACAGCAACATATGGTGGACAACCGGACGTTTACGACGTTCGTGATCCTGCTTGCTATGCTGGGTGGGGTCGTGCAGGTGTCCTGGTTCGGCCAGCTGACGACTAGCTATGAAGATCGGCTACGGGAGGTGAATGAGGAATCTTCGCGGTTCCTGAAGGGTCGCCGCGAGACGACGGCCAACTCGAACGTATCGTCCGAGAAGAAAGTGCAGCACTTTCTTATCCGCAGAGATCCCTCGGGCTTTGGCCTGAAGGACGAGGAACAGCCTGTTTATCAGAAAATCTTACATCCTCCTGCTCCTGGGTCTGCGGATGAAACTAACCTGGATCACCCTGAGGGCAAGCATTGAGGCTCCCCATGTCATATCGGCCGGCACTGACTAGATCATCCCATCTCGTCTCTTCCTACGAAGACAGGCATTTCCACTCTACCGCTGCAGGGATAAGGCGTATAGCATATAACATATAACATTCCAATGTACCAAGTGTTTGGCAGTTTTGCCCGCTGCAACGTATACATGTTCCTTAGATATATCTATAGCCAACGATAGCGTCAGTTCATCGACAATAACCACCATCAGGGTAAAAATCATGTCAACGGCAGGGTCATACCCATTAAAACCGCATCATCTATGACTCCCTCGTAACAACCCTAGCCAGCTTCAACCGATGCAACTCACGCACCTCCTCATCCAACCCCCCCGCAGGCCCATCGACCACCAACCCCGGCGCAACCTGATTAATAGGCAACGCAGCCACCAGCCCAGGACTCGCCCCCAACTCCGCCCGCCACCGCTCGAACTGCGCTGAAGAGCTGGCGTAGACGATCCTCCCCAGCCCGACATTGGCGTGCGCCGCCGCACACATCGGACAGTGTTCGCCGGACGTGTAGACGGTGGCGGTTGCGCGCTCGGCGCGGCTCAAATGCTTTTGCGCCCAGAGCGCCAGCGTGAGTTCCGGGTGTAAAGTCACGTCTGCGTCGGTCACGGTTCGGTTGCGGTCTTCGTGGAGAACGTTCCCCGAGGAGTCTACGAGCACTGATCCGAAGGGGGAGTCGCCGGCTTCGAGGGCGGAGCGGGCGAGCTCGATGCAGCGGCGGAGGTGGGTGATGTCTGTGGGGGATAGCATGTTGGGAGGGGTGTGGATTGGATATGTAGTTCGGTTTGTCAATTTGGCTCTTGAGAGATTGGAGACGGTTTATTGGTTTGGGGGATGTTTAGATATGGTTTGGTTTGGAGGTGGGGGAAGAAGCCAAGCCAAGCGAACACCAGTAGTTAGTAGTTAACCAGGTAGTCGTAGGTAGTTATTATGTCAAAACAATCCCATATTTTCATCAAATGGGATGTTTTCATTCTTGATGCTCTCATGGAGTAGGTATGTATATAGGTATCACATCGTAAACATCCTGGATGGCATTAAATCCTACTGAATGTCCACAGACGACCAGGCATTAGGGCTTCCGCCACACGTGCAGGTCCAGATGGCAGGATGGAGTCCACTACGAGTAGCTCATCCTCAGGATTTGATCCTGACGATCCCCATCAAATGAACTTCGATCATTCCACACACGTGCTGGTGGTCTTTTCTACGCTAGGGCTGCAAATACGGCAGATCGATCAGCAACAACAACATTGCGAGGTAGAGTACATCGCTCACGACCCCCATTATCCATGAAAAGGGGCCATTTTTGAAAGGATCAGACATACCGCCAGGATGATGAATTTGTCGAAGCGAAGGAGAAGAAAAAGAAGAAGAATTGGGAGAGCAAAGAGTATTTTAGAATAAAATACCTATCGTATAAATAGGAGACCAGACCAGGTCGACTGCGACCTATCTCTACACACCACAGTCGTTCACTCCTTTGTTCTTCTCTAGTCTTTCTTTTTATACTACTTAGTATCAGTATCATTGGGATACAACTCCCTTCCATTCTCTTGAATCACTTGTTTTCTATTCTCTTTTCTTCTTCTTTTCGCACCAGGTCTCAGACACAAACACCATGAGATACTGTTCATCCACTGCAGCAGCAGCATTGAGCCTCTGCTCTCTTGCAGCTGCTGTCCCTCATGGAAAGGCCAATGGTCATTTCCACCCAAGCTCAACGCCTGTGGCATCCTCTACCCCGATTGCATCTCCTTCGGCCACTCCCTCTGCTTTCCCGGCACACAACCTCACCCTTTCCGGCCTCCTCGCGAAGCCCGGTCTTGGCCTCTCAAACTTGGCCGTCAACATCCCCACCGGCGATTGGGCGAATGTTCAGTGTTCGGACAATATCACCAGTGCCTCCTCCACAGCCGACGGCCGCTGGGCCAATGCCCAGGCTGCGAATGCATGGGAGGCCCTGAAGACGGGATGGACTTCTGCAAAGGCGCAGACGAACCCTCCCTCCTTCCTGCAATATGTTCAGGACTTTATTGGGGCCCCGGCTACTATCCAGCAATGCGGTTCGATTGGTGTTCAGGGCGGATGTACCGTTGATACTTGTCCCAATTATAAGTCTCCCGCAGGGTATGTTGTCTGTCTGACATCTGTTTACGTCCTTCCTTCTTTCTCCTTTTCTTTTTCTTTTTCTCCAATCGAGCACTAGGATGTGATCGTGTCTGACCGGCTTAGATATCTTCTCATGACCTCCTTCTCGACGATCAAATCGGTATGTTTCCTTAGTTTTTACCGGGTTCTGTTCTGAGACCGAGAGTACTGATAAGATACTGTTCGGAATTTCAGATTGAAGACGCATACTACAGCTCCATTAGCTACGCAGGCACCAGTGTGGAGGCCAAAGTGGGCGAATTTACCTCGGTCTTTACCGCTGAAAAGAGCGACTCCGCCGCCGCAAGGGTTGGGGTGGATGTCTTGATGATGTTGTTTACTCTTGGATCGGCCGGAACCTTCAACTACGGTAGGGAAAAGACCTGTTTGTCGGGTATGAGGTTTTATTTTTCTTACTAACTGCTCCTGAAGCGTTGAAGGAGGAGCTCAAACACCTCCTGCCGGGCTTGCAAAAGGATGTTGTCAACGCGATGGCCATCTCTTTCAGCGCCAATATGATCAAGGATAATCTACCGTAAGGCTTCCACTCCATTCCCTCATAGGGAATCACGCTCTCTGGAGAGGAGGGAAAAGAAAAAAGATAACGATGCTGATTTTTTCTATGTAGGACCTCCGATCCCGTTGCCACTCAGAACGCACTCTCTTCCTCCCTTGGGGACTACATTTCAGACTGGCGGAAGGTAGACGCAGCCTATCTGACGGGGATTTTCTCAGGGTCTGATGAGGGACTCGAGATTCTCGAGGCCCTGATGCTTTCCGGCCACATGCTTGCCATGACCGAGGGCATGACTGGCCAAAGCCTGACTCAGGATATGGAACGAATCCTGTATGGGCAACTCATCTCGGAAGCCTGGATTGGCAATCAAAGGACATATCCTATTGTCGTGTGAGTTTGTCCCCCCAATTTCATTTTGTAAAGCCCAAAAATCCCCTAGACTGAACAAACACTGCTTTTTCTAGCAAGGGAGACAAGGGCTGTTTGACGTCAAGTGGGAGCGCCCCATCCGTCATTAACTACCTTTCTGGCGGTGATTTGGGCCATAGTGCCTACTGTTACGGCGAGTATACGTATTATCTCCTGAACGTGGTGATCCAGCCAGACACCGTGGTCAAACACGAGTTTTCTGTGCTGCCGGGGGCGACCAGCCTTGGATCGGACGGGAAGTATGGCAGCATCACTGTTGGCGAAATCATCGAGAGCGCCCTCAAAGGATATGAAAAGAACGGCAACCAGAATGGATACAAAATGGCTGATGCAACGGAGGTGATCAATGCCGACGACGCGGATCAGCCGCTCAAGTTTCCCTCTGGATTCTTCAGCTTCCCCGTCTGCGAAGATCTGACGGCGGCGTACTGGGCCGTTCAGACGAGATGGACGAAGCGTGAACATGGAGAATCGGTCAATTATGGCGAATTTTGGCCCTGCGATACTCCCGAAGGATATGGAGCCAGTACCACACTGGTGAGTACTTCTTCTTCTCTATAACCCGACTTCTAGCTAATACCTTTTGATGACAGCGCGTCAACAAGGGATATATTGATGTCAATGATGATGTCGTGACGGATTCTATCTGTAAGTACCACCTATGGCCTATTTTTTTTAATACAACTTTCCACAGTTCTGATCTAGAAAAAACAGCTATTCCCAAGAGTGGAAGTGATAGGAACAACGCTACCGTCTATGCCCAATTCGATGGTAGCCAGGATCTGCCAGAGATGGTGGTCGCTGGATGCGAACTGAGTATCTCGTGGCCAGACAACTATGGAGACATCTTCTGGGGAGCGGATGACTGTCTCTATGACTCCGATGGGAAGCAGATCGTGGATGAAGCCCAGCAGGGGCAGTGCTGTTCCGGTCATCCGTCAACAAAGCAGGTGAAGAACCCGTACCATGCCTGGTAGAGTGATCTCCGTTGGAACCATTTATTACAATTGGGTACCTAGTATTTATCTAGGTTAGGTAGTAGCGGTGATCTCTTCTCTTTTCATTTTTTGTCTCTTCTTTTTTTCTTTTTATCTATTCTTTTAATTCAGCTTGAGTAATTGATATGTACAAGATTGATTGGTGTTTTTCTATTCATTCATTCCTTGATATTTCTTTTACTAAACTACGTACTTCTTATACTTTTATTTCCAATTCTAAATACATTTAGGGATATAAGACTTAATTCCTACATCAGTCCTCCATAGGCCCCAACTTCCTTTTGCTCCCTTTTGTCTTCCTCCATGTAATCCTTGAATTTATCAACCCGACTCTTACGGCGATGCGGCTGTTGGCTCTGCTCGTGCTCATGATCATGCTCATGATCACTTTCTCCATCATGAGAATGTTGCTCATGTGAATGGTGTCCAAAAATTTTCTTGAAGAATCCCTCTTTATGAGGAGGAGGCTGCGAGTCTTTTTGTCGTGTTAGTTGATGGGGATGGAGACGTGTCTTGATCCCAGGAACTAACTCACCATGAGGCATTTTGGAAGCTGTTAAAATCAAAGTCTTGATTGGTGGTACGTCGGTTGATGATCGACCTTTTCCTGATTTTATATATGAATATTGTCTCTTATGACGATCTCCGAAAGGGAAAAATATGGAGATATTAC
This sequence comes from Aspergillus nanangensis, assembly GCA_015844325.1. Taxonomy (NCBI): domain Eukaryota; kingdom Fungi; phylum Ascomycota; class Eurotiomycetes; order Eurotiales; family Aspergillaceae; genus Aspergillus; species Aspergillus nanangensis. Next base: position 77,247 of record VCAU01000021.1, on the reverse strand, counting down.
ACACCCTATTTCATAATCAACTCATGACGTCAAGACTGTTGATTCTGGATTCCATTTCTTTATGGCCACCAACCAATCTTAGCATGATTGCCGTGGACAATGGTATTTCTCTGGCCGAACAATGCCGTGGATATTTTGTCTGCAGAAGGTAATTGGGGTGTCATGGTTGTTACTAAGAACATCGAAAATGCCACTATTCCCAGCCTACAGGGACTCCCCAGTATATTAGACGATCAGCAATTGAAAATTCCAATGAACGAACCCGGAATGAGACTTGAAAAATTACACTCGTTAGTCCAGGGTTATTAACTGATTATAAATGTCTTTCATTGCGATGATACTGCAGTATAACTAACGTATCTAATGAGTGATGACTAAGACTTTAAGCGAGATCAGGACTATAAGAGGCCAACTCCCCAGGAACGTCGTTTCTTAATCTGCTTATATTTTACAGTAAGAATTAAATCATCAGAATTAGAACGATCATTCAGAGGACGGAAATATGTAACTCGCCCATGCAACCCCGTTGAGGACGATCTTATCAACAACGGCGATAACTACTTGTATGTTCCGCAACCGGCTACACATTCCTGTTCCCATACAACAGAACAACATTCTGGGCAATGTAACCTGTTCGGAATTCCACTGCAGTAGCTCATTCGCTATCTATTCTGCATAGGACAGAGGAAAAAAAAAAAAAAAAAAAAAAAACCAAGGTTAAGCCTGTAGCGTTGAGGTTACATCCATAACGCTCTCTATACTGTTCACGTGACATGATTTCTATCTCAGGATCTTCTGCTTCGGTCTCACACACTGTCAGTCATGGTGAGAGATATCTCATCTAATAGTCCCAGTCGACTATCTTCATAAAGACCTTTGATGTGTTGGCCCAATAGTCTTCCTTTGTGGACGTTCTGAAACATAAGAAGAGGACAACCTTCAAGATCATATTCCACCTACGTGTAACTACCACGTCAACGTATGCCAGAGGGGGCATACAACTGTTTGGTTAGGATCAAGAAAAGCTTTTTCAGGATTCGAAATCCGGACCAGACGACGTGGTGCTTATCGCTTCCCCCAACCCCTCTTTAACGACACTTCTTCAACGTCATCTTCACGTCTTCATCGGCTCACTCTTTCTTCCACTATCTCTATCTGTTCTCTCTTCACCGTCTCTACCTGCCATGTCTATTGCAATGGCGAATAAACGATTATGGCGCATTCTGCTGCCCACCTCCGTACTACTCCTCATCTTCATATACCTCGAGCTGAAGTTCAACAGCCTCGCCTCCTTCTACCCTCTCGTCCGCCCAACCCCCGATGAAACCGGGATAGAAACCACCACTACTAGCAGCAGCAGCAGTAGTAGCTCCTTGAACTTCCTCCCCTCAGACGAAGCCCAGTCCCTATGCAGCGTCTACAGCCTCGCCCCGTACTCCGACCGCACACGCCCGCGCAAGATCTACGACCTCATCCCCTTCAACACCGAGCTCGACTGGCTCGACATCCGCATGAACGAACTCGCCCCCGAGGTCGACTACTTCGTGATCGTCGAGGCCGACCAAACCTTCAGCGGGCTGCCCAAGCCGCTCCTGTTCAAAGAAAACTTCTCGCGCTTCTCCCAGTTCGCCCCCAAAATCATCTACCACGCCCTCAACCTCACCGACATCCACGAAGGCAACGCCTGGGCCCGCGAGGTCTACACCCGCAACTCGCTCTTCCTCTCCGTCTTCCCCTCGCTGCTGCCCCCCGCCGCCCCCTCCTTCAACGACGTCATCCTCGTCTCGGACACCGACGAGATCCCCCGTCCGGACACTCTCGTCATGCTGCGCAACTGCGACTTCCCCGACCGCGTCACGCTCCGCAGCCGCTTCTACTACTACTCGTTCCAGTGGCATCATGTTGGGAAGGACTGGCACCATCCGCAGGCGACGTTCTACGCCGGCATGAACGACACGGTGTTGCCGGAGAGCCTGCGCATGGGTGGCGGGGCGTTTGATATCTGGAACGCGAGCTGGCATTGCAGTTCGTGTTTCTCGACTATTGGGGAGCTGGTGCGGAAGATTGAGAGTTATTCACATAAGGAGCATAATAAGCCGCAGTTTCGGGAGCCCGGGGAGGTGGTGCGGAAGGTGCGCAATGGGTTGGATCTGTTTGATCGGGAGAGCGAGGTTTATGAAAAGGTCGAGGCGGTGGATGTGCCAGGGTATTTGAGGGAGCATCGGGTGAGGTTTCCGTTTTTGTTGGATAGGGATCCGGAGAATGCGAATTTTAGGGATTATGTTCCTTGATAGTTTCAATATATATAAGGTATATATATATATCTTGATTGATATTCAAGGAGTATGGGTGTTTTTGTTTGACTGGAATTGTAGAGGATGTTGTTTGCAGATGGGTTCATTTTGGTTTTGGAGGATACTCCGAGGTCTCGTAGGACACTAGGACCATACCTTGGTGATATTGCATTGTCAACATTGTCTTTAGTGGTGGTAGTAGTAGTAGTTACCAAGAGATGAATTCAATGTTGAATTCAACCAGTATTTCATTCCCAGGAACCAACCCCCCCCCAATTATATATTATATATCGAATACCATAACCGAGCCCAAGACCCTCATACACCCAAAACAAGAATCCTCACGGTCGAATTCACCTCTACCTGACATGTAGACTCTATCTATCCCCTCGGAAACGCCCATCGATACGCTGATTGAATATCATCTGTTCCCAAAACAATCAATCACCAAACGAGCCCACCAGCAAAAATAACATCCAAAACATCCAATAAAAAAAAAGAAAGAAAGAAAGAAACTTACCAACAACCGACTTCAACGCCTCCAAACAAACCGCATTATGCGAGATAATCGCAATCACCCCTTCCAACCCCTGTCTCAGCTCCGTGACCAGTTGATCTGCCGGAGCAGCAGTAAGCGAGGGGGCTTCCACGGGGGATGACGATGATGGTGATGATGAGGACGTCTGGGCGATTTGCGCCTTGTAGCAAATCGACGCCATGGCGTAGCTTCCCTGGATGAACGAGGGGATTAAGGCTGGGATGGCGATGAGGAGGACGGATGGGTCGAGGTGGATTGGTGTGGGAGGGTTACTATTACTATTACTAATAGTAGAAGAAGAAGAAGAAGAAGAAGAAGAAGAAGAAGTAGAAGTAGAAGTAGAAGAAGTAGAAGAAGAAGCAGGCCCAGTCAAGTTCCGCAAAATCCGCACCATAGACGATATGGCGAGCGCGGCTCTCAACAGGTCTCGGGTGGCATACTCGACGTCGATGGGAGGAGGAGGCTGCTCGGTGGGTGCTGCTGCATCTCTCACCGTGGCAGGGAAATAAGACGACGACGATGATGATGATGATGCAGACCGAGAAGAGAAGACAGATAGTGGAGATGGTGGATGCGAAGATGATCCCGACATAGAGAGAACGGAATCTCTCCTCGGCGTAACAGGCGAGCATTGACATGCTGTGGCGGCCCAGGTTACTTCTGGGGATAATCCGCGTGGAGGGGGAGGATGTGTGCGGGTTTTGTTATGGAGGAGGATTTGAAATCCACAGAGCTTGATTTGGGCACTATGAAAGAAATATAACAGGTTAGAGAGAGAGAGAGAGAGAGAGAGAGAGAGAGGGTTTGTTGTGAAAAGAAAGAATTAGACTGGAGAAAAAGTTACCGGAATAACTTGATTCGAGAGATTATACGAATCGTCAAGGCGGCATCATACTCCGATGTGGTGAAATCCGGGGAGCCTGCCGGCATGTATTGGGACTGGGTTAGGAGGGTATGGATCTTGTGGGATATATCGTTCAGGCGAGGGTGCATGAAGGGAAGTTGGGACTCGGTTCGAAGTCGTCGATCGAGGTCGAGGGAGAACTGGTCGGTCATAGTTAGGGCTTGTTGTGTTTCGATTAGAACGGCCCATCCCTGTGATGTGAGCTAAGTAGGTAGTTCTGGTCGAGTAATAGATAATTGGCACACTCACATTTGGGTCTGCAGAGAAATGGGGATAGGGAGTGCCCAGATCGATCTCGTTCATGATGGACGGTAACTATGAAGGGATCAGCTATAGGTACCTAAGATCGTTATTATATTTCCTCAAATTGAGTACTTACAGAATTGCCAAGCATATAGCTCTGCAGCACACAGTAGTACTATATCAAGAATCATATGAATTAGCTGCATCGACTGAAGAAGAAGAAAAGAAAAAGAAGAATCTCACCGTCATCCACCAAGTCCGCCGTTTCGCCTCCACAAACCTCCTCTCCTCGTCATCCTCCTCCTCCTGCAAACAATTCAACCCCCTATCCAAAGCCATAGTCAAAGCCTGTCCCGCACGGTACTGCATTTTCACAAAATTCCCCCGGTGAATATATTCATAGATCGACAAGATCAACAGCGCATCAATCTTTTCCAGATCCACCGGAAGATCCGGATGAAAGGGCGGTTCACCATGTGGCCAAGTAGTAGTAGTAGTAGTAGTAGTAGTACTGCCACTGCCGCAATCGACGTCAATCCTGAGGATAGAGAGCTGAGCAAAGACGCGAGAATAAATCAGACGACGAGCCCTGGACACTTTGGACGTCGGCTCCGGATCCAGGGGATGTGGGATCAGCGCCAGAATGGATGCAATCGCGAGACTTAAACATGACCGGGGTCGATAGGGCAGCTCGAACCAGGAGGAGGTGCGGTCGACAATGCAGGTGGGCGAGCGTCGAGAGGTCGTCGATGGAGGGAGAATAGGGAAGCAGGGGTGGATGAATTGATAGTAGGCATCCAATCTTGGGAGAGCAAAGTTCAGAAACTATATCTATATATATGTATATATATATACCGAGGCGAGATAACTGCTCACATATCTTGCTCACTGCCGTATAATCGCACCGTAGGCGGTTCTGGGAGCGCCGGAGGCTGTTTGGATACCCACGAGGTCGTATTGTCGGGGTCGAGAAGAGCAATCAGTAACGATTGGATGTCGGTTTGGAACGGAACGGATGGCCGTGGTCCTTGCAAATCGGATTGGATTAGATATGAGATTGCCAGAGGGTGCTTGTGCGTGTTCTAACTTACGGTCTCTGGATCGACCCCCCGGAGTCGTCGTAGAATCCTGACTCGTGGGTTGTCCACCAGATCGCGTGGATTTCTTCGGTCGACCTCGTTGGCTTGGGAGATACAGACATTTCTTCCCTTTGCTGATACACTAGAAACAAACGGATCTGATTTAGGAGTAAGATTCTCAAGGAGGGAAGGATAGGGCATACTCTGGAGCATGGATTCTCTCCATCACAACGAATCCGTGATCTGCGGCTACACCTTCGTTAGTACATGAATCATTCTCCAGAGTCTATTGATGGTTACCATGGGAGACAAGCGAGCTTGACTGGGGGCTTCTGAAGCCTTCTTCGTACTGTTGATCGCATCGTTGCGCGGAATTGGGACTGCATGTGTTTTTTTTTTTTTTCAGAGGCTATGATGGATGAACATATTCAATGTATATATATGTGTGTGTATATGTATAGGTATGAATGAATGAATGAATGAATGAATGGATGGTTGGATATTGATAGTGAAAATAAAGAAGCTGTCAATGTCTCACAGGGCGTTCACGAAGATAATATAGCCGACGGAATTCTTGCCCCCCTCTACCTTAGAGGTGGAGGGTATTTTAGGCCATATTAAAGTTAGGGTTGGCATATGACATTCCCCTGGGGATCCGTGTGTCCTGTTCACTAAACTAACTTGAATTGAGCTTTTGCACATTGGCAATAGCAAGTTTGGGACGCCACCGATCTAGAATGACTTAGCGATTGGGGCAGCTTTTTTCATGAACTGCATCGGGCATCAAGGACGATGATACTCGATATTCTCATTGTTACTGTGAGTTATTTTTTCAATATACAGAGGAAAGAAGGTAGTTGACGATAGTGACCATTTATTTCACTTGGGCCTGAAAGACAATAATAACCCTCGAAGTTGTCGAGAAATAAAGACTACTACCAAAAGTCGGGAGTATAGAAGAAAAAAAAGAAAAAAAAAAAAAAAAGAGATCGAAAACATTCAAACAACAAACAAAAAAAAGGCAAAACAATGTATTTCATGCATACTGTTTTCCACGAAAAGTCGGCTGCAGAGGATATCGTATTCCATGGGCGCCACGTACCTTTGGAATTACTGGGAACAGAAAAAGGTGAAAAATTCAAAACCAAACCACATCACACCAAAAAAAAACTAAATTGAGGTTATTAGAGAACGAACCCTGATCATCATCAAGGAAGGCCGTTAGAGAACTTTACTTCGTAGTAACTTACTGGAATTGCAGATCTCTCCTCCTAGGTTGACCATGACTCGTGTGGCAGCAAGCAAGCACCATAGGAATTTTGAATTTTCAATGCAGGTGAGACATATCCATTTGATTAATAAATATTATTGTTTAATTGTCTCATTTACTCCAGAAAAATCAGAACCATCGAAGGGGATCTTTTCCCCGACCAATCATGGCCCCCCTGGGCGCTGTCAGCCACCAAGCTGTCAACTTAGGGTTATTGAAGATTCGGATGGATTCGAATCCCATCAGGGATGAACCCGGTAGATCTTCTCTAGCCACGTTCACAGACCCTCCCTCCGGTACGCAAGGCAAACGAAACTAGTACCCAAGGGAGGGAGAGAGAGAGAGAGAGAGACAATATACAATGGGCGTAGAACGGTGTAACCAACAAAGGGTTTCTTTTCTCTCTCTTTCGCCCCCTAGTGTGATACCATGGATAGGTCATAGATCTGGTTCTAGACGTTCTGCAGGCAGCGGCTTTGGTTCCATCAGATGACTGCAGAACAAACCCCGAGATGGATAGGTCTCATTCGGCTTGGTATACAGACTGGGGGAGAAGGAGGAGGAGGCTGTGAGGAGGAATGTCTTCATTGTCAGTAGATAGTACCTTCATTCATTCAGTTATTCATTCCATCGATAGAAGGACCCTTGCTAGTAGCCAAGGAAGGCAACCTGCGATCCAACCTCTCTTGATTGTAACCATGTCAAAGTTTATCTTCCTAGCACCCTAGTGCGGAATGGGGAGTGACATGGGCCTTCTTCGTAGGTTACACTTCATCTTCCTGTCTCGTTTTTTTTTTTTTTTGATGTCGCATACAGGATAGAAGGAAAAAACAAGGAACCACCCAATAGCGAGAGTCAACTCAGTGTATGTCACCTGTTCTTTTCTTTTCTCTTCTTTTCTCTTCTTCTTTAGACCACATACATATATATATACCCTAGTAGACCCGGTCTAGAACCTGGGATTTAATCTACTGCAGCTGTCATCCACCGATTTCCTGCGGCGGAACATCCCGTTGACAGTTTGACAGAACCCCGACAAGACGCATGATGATTTAGAGCCTCGCCCTCGTCTTCCAATGATTGATTCTCGCACTGGCCTGAGCACATCCCCCGAAAGGAAGCATCTGTTTTCTGGTGGCTGATCGGTGGTGGCTGTGGCTGGAGGAGCCAATTCGCTGGATTTACTTCCTCTAATGAAAAGAGCCTCGATGTAAAGGTTGTTCTCCACTTTGTCAGGATGCGGTGTAGATCCATCCTTCCTTGGCAAACCTGTCTATCAGACGTTGCTGCTATAGGTCGCTTTGGCTGCCGATCCCTGTTCATGGGGCTGTTTTATGTGTGTGATTGAGAGAGAGAAAAGAGAGAGAAAAGAGAGAGAAAAGAGAGAGAGAGAGAGAGAGAGAGACTTGTGGAGTTCGCCCGATTGGTCTGTTTTTTTTTCTTACTTAAAAAATCGATATCTCGGGATATGATCGATGCGAGGGAGCTTGAATTGAATTGAATTGATTGAAAGGAAACTTTCCACTAACTAGCTCATTTTTCAACGAGGTTCGGGAGAAGGTACGAACGAAATCTACGACTACAATGGAACCATCTGTGTGTAATAATTGTTGATAGACTTTTGACTTTTTTTTTTTTCTCTCTCTCTCTCTCTCTCTACTCAGCTGGAAGATGACCTCGGATCCTGCCAGAGAGGATCAATAAAATACACCAAACCATGGGCTGCCGACGCCGCCAATGGTCCAACCTGTGAGTTCATATAACGTTAGTCCACAAGTTACACCAACTGACTCAGTAAAAAAAAAAAAAAGACAAAGAAGAAAAGAGAGAAACATACCCAATGAATCCAGTGATACCCCGGAAAACTCGAAGCCACATAAGCGCCAAAACACCTCGCCGGGTTGACACCTAAAACATCAGAAAAATCAGTTATGAACCGACACCACTCCCCAACCATTGGAGAAAAAAAAATAATAATGAAAAAAAAAAACATACTAGCACCAATATACCCATCCCTCGTCCACGCCGTCCCCCACGTCACAACCCCCAAGACCACACCCACAAACCACGGCGACGTGGCATGGCCAAAAATCTTCGCCTGCCTCGGATCCAAGGCCACGCCAAAGGCCAAAAAGATCAAGATCAAACACGCCATGAACTCGATAATCAGCGCGTCCTTCACGGCCACCATCTCGGTGTCGACATGGCAGCCTCCGACGGTGAAGTCGCGGGAGCCGTAGGCGCTGTTGAGCGCGAAGCCGGCGAGGGCGCCGCCGAGGGTCTGCCCGGCCATGTACAGGATCATGCGCGGGAAGGAGATGATGCGGGCGAAGAAGGTGGCCATCGTGATGGTGGGGGAGATGTGGCCGCCGCTGGAGGGGGAGAAGGTGTAGATTAGCAGGGGGGTGAGGAGGAGGTTGGTGATGCCGCCGAAGAGGGGGGAGAAGAAGGTCAGGGTGTGGTAGATGCCGGTTTCGGTTTGGGGGGGTTTGAAGGGGGCGATGGCGTGGGTGGTGACCCAGCAGGTTATGAAGACGTTCATCATGCTTGCTGTGTTTTTTGAAGTCAGATTGGAATAGGGAAAGAAGAGGAAGTTTGAAGCTCAAGATGACGCTCTTGACGTACCCACGCATTCCAACATCGCCCACTTCCAAAAGTCCTGGTTGAGAAAGCCGCGCAGGTCAAACACCTCGGCCAGCGTCATGTGCGGCGCTGCATCGGGCACTTTCTTCAGCACTTTGTTGTTGCGAGGGTCGTTGCGATCCACGATGAAGTCCTGGTTGCCTCCGAGACGGCCGGCAAAGGGAGGGATATTGCGCTCCATGGGGGTATGTACTGGAGGCTCCTCCTGTTCATATTCGGGGAGAAAAGCCACGACCATGATGATCAGCAGCTGGTGAGAAAGGTAGCAATAGTAGTAGGTGTTTTCAGGAAGTTCAGTCCTCCTGAGTTAGTAGAGAGGAAATTTCATGAACTACGACAGCGCTACAGACAAGAGAGAGAGAGAGAGAGAGAGAGAGAAAGAGGATATTTCGAGCTCTGATTCCACGGGATTGTCTCTCGGCAAGAGGAGCTCCATCATCCATGGGCTCTAAGGAGAATCTTAAAGGCTCTTCCAAACGGGTATTAACCAAATATTCTTGACTTTTGGCTCCACTCGGCTCGGCAATCCGAAGCCGCAACCTCGCGTGGCAACCGGCCGGGGCCCACCGTGAAGATAAACGCGGCCATTTTAAACTCATTGGCAAATTCCATTACCCTCGTCGTTGACGGATGGCCAATCACAGGGTCTGGCAGTTAACTCCGGGGTTGATATCTTTTTTTCGTGGCTCCATTCGCATCTTGCCAAGAGAGGTTGAAGAAAGTCTCTTTCCCATATCATATCCAATTGGGGGGGTTTTTTTTTCGGATGGGATGTGATTTGCCCTAAATGGTGGTTAAGCTAGATAAACATCATTCATTTATTTATTTTTTATGTTTTATTTTGACTCCGACAGAATGATGGCGGAGAAAACAGCCGGAATGAAGAATCTCTCCTACTTCATCCGATGCCGGCGGACAATTGTGGGGATCTCCGACTTCCGAGTATTTTCTTAGAAGAAACAATTTAAGAAACAATTTAAATAAAATAATAAGAATAAAATCACACGAAATCTCCCGAGACTCAAAATAGACTACATCAAGGAGAATATTCTCTTCATATACAAGTAGACTAGGAGATACTAGATCTTGTAGTCGAAGTATATTGCCCATGATGGATGATGTTCACTCGTCTTTGTCAGAGAATTATATATATATATATCTATTTATATAGATTTAGATATAGATATAGATATAGATACCTATACCTGTATATATACTCCATATATAGCGTCAGCCCTTCATAATACCAGAGAGAGTCCATGGATAAACTCCTTCTCGAGTTAGAGTATAACTACAGCAATCGCCGCAAAACCACCGAAAACCACCGCAGACCACCGATTTCCCCCCAATATCACACGGAGACTCCACCGTTGCCATCGCTATAAAAATGATATAAAAAGAAAAAGACGAGACACAAGATCATGCGAAGAGATAATATTCCATCCATACTAGATCTATAGATCTACTCTCTAAAAAACAAAAAACAAAAACACCATGACCATGTCCAAACCAATATGGCAACCCGTCATCCCCGCCGACCAAATCCCCATGAACATCTACCGCGCCCACATCAACCAGAAATACCACCAGAATCTAACCTCCTCGCACGCCCTCCACCAATGGTCCGTCACCCATCCACAGGACTTCTGGCTCGACCTGCACCAATACACCGGCATCGTGCCCCCGCTGCCCCCCACGGTGACTCGTGCCTATGACGCCCACCTCCCCATCGACCAGATCCCCAAGTTCTTCGACGGCGCCGTCGTCAACTACGCCGAGAATGTCTTCCACGACAAGGTCCTGTCTCGTACGGCTCTGGTGGGTATTCGCGAGAACCAGTCTCTCGCCGGTGAGGTGTGGACGTGGGCGCGTCTGCGTGAGGTTGTTCGCCAGCTGCGCAGTGCGATGCTCCGGAGTGGTGTCTGTCCCGGGGATCGCGTTGGGGCTATCATCTCGACTAGTGTTTGGTCTGTGGCGTTGTTTTTGGCTGCGGCGTCGATTGGGGCCATTTGGACGAGTATTGCGCCGGATATTGGGGTTGAGGTATGGCTTCTTCTTCTTCATCCCGAGAATAGGAAAGTAGACAGACATTGATCCAATACGATAGGGCTGCGTCTCTCGCCTGGACCAAGTCCACCCGCGCATCCTGTTCGCCGACAGCGCGTCTACCTTCAAGGGCAAATCGCACTCCAACATCGCCAAGGTGCAGCGCATCGCCAGCAGACTGACCTCCTCGCCCGAGGTCTTCCTGATCCCCATGGGGGAGAATAGCACTACTACTACTACTACTACTACTACTAATACTACTGTCTCTGAATCCGCCTTCCCCTCCCTGGAAACCTTCCTCTCCCGCTCCCTCCCCTCTGATGCGCTGCACTTTGCTCGCCTCCCCTACTCCCACCCGCTCTACATCCTCTACACGAGCGGGACGACCGGCCCCCCCAAATGTCTCGTGCACAGCCATTCAGTGATCCTGCAACACAAAAAAGTCTCGCAGCTGCACAACTCGCTCAGCGCCGAAGACATCGTCTTCCAATACAGCAGCACCTCGTGGGTGCTGTGGAACATCATGGTGGGCCATCTGGCTGTGGGCGCGCAGCTGGTGCTCTACGACGGGTCACCGTTGTGGCCGTCCCCGACTGCGATGCTGAAGATCCTTGCGTATCATCGCGTGACGTATTGGGGTGTTTCCCCGAGGTATCTGCAGCAGTTGGAGATGGCTATCGCCTCAGGAGGAGGTCCCCAGAAGGTGGAGTTATTGGAGGGGGTGGACCTCTCGGCGTTGAAAATGGTGCAGACCGGCGGGGCGCATCTGGCTGCTGATCAGTATCGGTGGTTTTACAGGGTGTTTCCTAGCAGGGTGCATCTCACCAGCGTCACGGGGGGAACTGACTTGGTGACTTCGTGGGTGGGAACGGATCCTGCGGGTCCGCTGTATCCTGGGGAGATTCAGCTGCCGATGCTTGGGCAGGATGTGGATGTGGCGCATCCGGTGACGGGGGAGTCGGTTAGGGAGTCTGGCCAGCAGGGCGAGTTTGTGTGTCGTGCGCCGTTTCCGTCCATGCCGGTGTTTTTCTGGGGGGATACTCGGGATATGGTCAAGTATAAAGAGGCGTATTTTGGGATGTTTCCCGGGTGTTGGGCCCAGAGGGACTGGGCGAGTTATAACCCGGTGACGAGGGGGTGGGTGATTCATGGACGGAGGTAGGATTTCTCTTTTTTTCGTCTGCTTCTTTTCTAGTAGTATCCTCTCACTGACAAACTGCATTGCATAGTGACGGCGTTCTCAACCCCCAGGGCATCCGCTTCGGCTCGTCAGACATCTACTCGATCGTGGAAGCCCACCCCTTTAACGAGGTCATATCCACGACGGTGTGCGTGGGACGACGCATCGGGTCCGACGAGACGGTGTTTCTGTTCGTTGTGATGCAGAAGCCGCATCAGTTAACTGATGGACTCGTCCAGCGTCTCAAAGCCACCATCAAAGAAGGACTGAGTAGTCGACACGTCCCGCAGTATATCGTCGAGGTGCCCGAGGTGCCCATGACGGTGAATGGGAAGAAGATCGAGACGCTGGTCAAGCAGATTGTGTCTACGGGCAAGGTCCCAGAGACGGTCAGCAACACGGTGGAGAACCCGGGGTGTTTGTCGTATTTCCAGCAATTTTATAGCATGGAGAGGAGTAGTCGGTTGTAGGGTATACTATATACAGTCTAGAAGGATAATTTACTCTATACAGATAGAGTATACTTTGTGTTTGAAGAATTTACTCTATACAGTCTATCTACTCCTATACGGTCTAGACACGCTAGCCCTAACTACCTAACTTCATAGGGGATCATCAACAGATATTCTCATCCAGCAACCATGAACCACTCCAATCAAAGCCCAGTCCCTCCCAGTTACCACTGAGACTATCCTGGTATGTGAAGTCAGCAGCTGTATCAACAGTAGCTGTATCAACAGTAGCTATATCAACAGTAGCTATATCAGCAGTAGCTATATCAGCAGCAGTTATATCAGCAACAGCATCTCCATCTCCATCTCCATCTCCATCGACTATTATATACCCCCAAATCCGACACAATCCCCTATCCACCCCGCCAAAAAACGCCTCCATCTCCCTCATATTATCCCTCCCCAACACCAGCGACACCTCCCCCTCCTCTTCCTCCTCCTCCTGATCGCCCTCCCCCTCCTCCCCCCAGACAGTCCACCGCAACCCCTCCTCCGCCAACCCCTGCAACGCCCTCAACGCCCCCACTGCCGACCTCCACTGCCTAGCCAACACCTGCAGCGCCGCCTGCAGCACCAGGATATCCTCCCTCGCCAGCTGGCGCAGCCTACTACCAAACCGAAACGCCGGGATCAGCGCCAGCCCCGCGCAGAGGGCGTAGAAGGTAAACGCCGGGCCGAGGCGGCAGAGCTCGTTGCGCTCGAGGAAGAGGCGGAAAATGCCGGCGATGAAGGAGGCGGCGAGGAGGGAGCGAGCTGGGGGGGTGGTGGTGGTGGTGGTGGTGGTTTTATCTCTGTTTTTGTCTTTGTCTTTATCTTTATCTCTCTCCTCTGACTGCGTTGGGGAGCGGTCGAGGATTACGAGTGTGGTGAAGTAGGTGACGAGGAGTTGGTTTAGGTCTAGAGTGTAGAAAGGCTCTTCTCTCCCTCTTCCTCTTCCTCTCCCTCTCCCGGGAGAGGTAGTACTAGAAGACACTCCTGGGAGTAACCCACGCAGGTCCTGGTTCACCCACCGGTAGAGCGCATTCTCCAGCGCTTTCTGCTGCTGCGATTGCGGAGGAGAATGAGGCAGAGTCGGACGCCGTAGACAGCCCTCCACGATATCGCCTAGTAGCTGGCAGATGGGCACGTAGGCGAGAAATAGCCGGGCGTGCTGCTGCTGCTGCTGCTGCTGCTGGTCTGGACGGTGGTCGAAGTTGAAGTCAGCCAGCGAAGGCGCCAGGACATCACTGTCGGAGAGGTTGATAGCGCGAGGACGCCCGACGCCGGCGGCGATGATGCAGTCGCGCAGCTGTAGTTAGTTAGTGTCTGTCTATCTGTAGAACTTTACTTTCACGGTCTATATCGATCTTGTTCATGGTATAGAACGAACGAACAGTTTCTGTCCTATTCATTATACTGGAGAAAGAGAAAGAGAAAGAAAAAAAAAACTCACCACCAACGTCCACCACAACCTCCGCCTCAATCCCCGCTGCGGCTCATCCCCCGTAGGCTCCTTATGCAAGCCGACCTGAAAAGCAATCGCCTCCGCCGTCCGCAGCCAAAACCCACTAGTATCAGTGGAGACCGTCTCAGGTCCGACAGGATTATACCAGTGCAGCAGGATAGCGCAGGCGATCAGGATCAACGGGTCAGGTTCGTCGCCGAAGAAGAACAACAGCTTAGCCCGTCGGTAGAAGGCGGCCGCACTGCTGTTGCTGCCGCTGCTGCTGTCGACACCATCGGGGGAACTGTTGTTGGTCATGCGGCTCGCCGCCAGGAAGAGCGACTGCAGCAGCAGATACGAGACGTGTTCGCCGGCGAGCCAGGCAGGGTGGATGATGGGCGTCCAGACGGCGCCGAACTGGAAGAAGATGGCGATTAGTTCGTCTTGGACGGGTTTGGGGGGGAGGTCGAGGGCGCCTTGCTGGGCGAGGAGTTGCAGGTCGGCGCGGGAGAGGCGCGAGTGGGGAGGGACGGGGCTGCTGGGGATGATGGATTCGGTGAAGGGGACATGGCGACCGAGATATTGGTCACGGCCACGGTAGGTTTGGATTGTAGGAGTGGCCCTGTTGTCTCCATGGGTGGTTGCTGGAAGGGGTTCTGTTGTTGCTGCAGTTGCTGCAGTTGCTAGGCTGTCTCGTGGCGACAGACTGTTGGTGTATCTCTTGCGCTTGCGGGTGTATGGGCTACTTGTTGCTCAGCGTTATATATGACATATGATACTATACTGCCTCCTGCTTACATGCACTCGGTGTTGATCTTGTCGCAGTTGGAGCATGGCTGCTGGCGGGCGAGGTCGCATTTGACCTGGACATGTCAGGTTCATCCTGATATTATATTCAGTGGGGCAGGGACATACCTTTTTCTTGTGGCAGATGATGCACGCGTTCAGCATGTTTCAAGATCAATTCTGCAGCTGGTCAATTGGCAATTGTCTGCTTGTCGCATTGAGCTGTCGCTGGATGAGGTCTGAATAGCCTCGGTACCCCACATCCCCGACTATATACCCGATGACCCCCGCAGATCCACATTGCATTATACCCCGATTGATAGAGCCACCGTTATAGAGAGACAGACAGAGAGAGAGAGAGAGACAGCTCTACCTTAGAAGCACTATATATATTTATATCTGCCTCCCAACAACTCAATTGCACACAATATAATACTATACCTGCCCATCAATATATAGAAATGGACCTCCTCCCCACCCTTGCCCTAGGCGGCGCCGCCCTCGCCAGCCTAGCCCTATACGCCGACGCCAAATACGCCCTCCGCAGCGACCTGACGCAGATGCGCAGCGCCCGCCTTGGCCAGCAGTTCGCGCAGCAGCTCCTGCAGCAACACGGCGAACACGACTGGTCGTTCTACCACGTGGTGCACTCGTCGCACGCAGCACGCGACACAGTCGGCAACGACGAGGCGCTGCAGTTCGAGGGCCGCAGCTGGACATACAATGAGCTGCGTCGCGAGATTGGACGCATGGCCGAGCGGCTGGCCGCAGCGGGCGTCACGAACCGCTCCGTCGTGTGTCTGTTTGTCAACAATTCGCCGGAGTTTCTGTTTGCGTGGTGGGCGTTGTTTAAGCTGGGGGCGATTCCGGCGCCCATTAATACGAAATTCAAGGCGCAGCATATTCGCCATTGTGCGAGTCTCTGTGGCGCGGAGTTTCTTATCACGACCGCGGAGCTGTGGCCGGTTATTCGGGATACGTATGCGGAGGGGGAGGATACTACTACTACCACCAAGCCTGCTGTCATCGTCTACGACTATGGAACCTACACAGCTCCCGAAGGTCCTCTCCCACCAGGCACCAGTTTCTGGGCGCAGGAGGCATTTCCCCCGGCCACCAGCGAGACCGACGACTTCCCGCTGGCCACCAGACCGCGCATCGCCGTCACAGACCCCGTGCAGTATCTGTTCACCTCGGGGACGACAGGCCTGCCCAAGGCTGTCTGCTACCCGGCAGGCTACTGTATGATGCTGTCGAACCACCAGCGGTGGCCGGGGATGTTCCGCACACGCCGCCGGTTCTATATCTGTCTGCCGATGTTCCATGGCACTGCGCAGTAAGTTGTACCCAATTCTATATAGAGAAGCCATCCCAGTAACAGACAGAAAAACAGGGTAGCAGCATTACCAGCCACGCTCATGACCTTCGGCACCGTGATCCTCGCGCGCCGCTTCTCCCGCCAGGAGTTCTGGAACGACTGTCGGCGGTCCCACGCCAACGCCATCCTCTACATCGGCGAGATGATGCGCTACCTCGTGCAATCACCAACGTCAGACTCCGACAAACAGCACGACGTCACCCTCGCCTTCGGACTCGGACTCGCACCCACCGTATGGAAGGAGTTCCGCGCGCGCTTCGGCGTCGACTGGATCGTCGAGTACTACAGCGCGACCGAGTCGACCGTCTCGCTGATCAACTCCAGCCATAACGACGCCAGCAACGGGAAGGTCGCCCACTGGGGCCCCCTGATGCGGCGCTTCGGCCAGGATACCTTCTATCTGATCCAGACGGACTTTGAGACGGGGGAGGTCGTCCGCGATCCCACCACGGGGTTCTGTCGGAAGGTTTCTGCGGGAGAAGCGGGCGAGGCGATCTGTCGCATTCGGCCGCCGATTCAGCGGAAACATGACTATGTGGGGGAAGGGGGGGAAGAGGCTACGGAGAAGAAGACCCTCAGGGATGTTTTTGAGACGGGGGATGAGTTCTTTCGACTTGGGGATGCGTTGGTTATGGTGAGAGATACTTACCTCCTATATCCCTGAGTCATATATCCCATCCTATCCCTATCCCTATCCTCCACTAAATATCCTATCTATATATACTTCCATAACTAACCACCCCGCACAATAGGACCCCTCCGGCTACATCTCCTTCTCCGACCGACTCGGCGACACCTACCGCGTCAAAGGCCACAACATCTCCACCACCGAAGTCGAGCACTGCCTCAGCCAGCACCCGGACATCGCCTCCGTGAACGTCTACGCCATCCCCATGAACCAATACGGCTACGAAGGGCAGCTCGGCTGCGCAGCGGTGGAGTTCCATGCCGACTCCCGCCCTCGCGCCGCCCAGATCATCGCCGGCCTGGAGCAGTGGATGCGCGAGTCGGCGCATGGCGTGCCGGGGTATGCGGTGCCGCGGTTTTTGCGGCTCATCCATGACGCGGCGCCGGAGACGGTGGCGCGTCAGAGTCTGGATAAGGAGCGCGTGTCGGCGATTATGAAGAAGGTGAAGGTGGGTTTGCGCAGGGAAGGGTTTGAGCCGGCGGGGGAGAGTGGTGATCGGATGTATTGGATTGAGAGGGAGGGAGGGGGTTATGTGTCGCTGGAGGAGGGGACTGTGATGGTGTTGAAGAGGGGGGAGGGGAGGTTATAAATGTTAGATGTAGACTTATTCGATAGTGAGTGTTCATCGTATGCAACTGAAACTTGTCGACAGTAACCCTAACGAACCCTAACCCTAACTCGGCCCATGCATGAGATGTTCATGTTCTGTTATTGTGGCTGCTGCTGCGGCTGCTGATTCTTCCCTGGAATGATCGTCATAGTCGTCCCTCGTATTAATATGTATTAATATATAATAATAATATAATAATAATAATAATAATAATAATAAACACCTCATCTCATCATCAACACAGTCAAAAGCACAAGAAAGAGACAAAAAAACAACTCCCTCGGTCTGAAGGGCTGCTGCAACCCCCGCTTAATATGGCCTGATATTGAACATGTCTCACTCTCCATCCCCACTGCCAAGGCAGGGAGCAAGAAAATAGATTAAGTTATATTACCCCTAGCCAGAACCAGCCTAGACTGCACCGCTAAAATCTGAGATGCGACGATCGGGTTGGCCAGACATCAGGCATTCCCCCTCACAGACTCCGCCACCCGACAGCAACCTCGACCTTTTTTCTTGGTTTTCTCGTTTTTCTTTTTCTTTTTCTTCTCGCTGACGTACGGGGCTTCTCTGCTCACGCGGGGGTGTGACATGTCCAATCCCAGGGCAGATATTGGGCAACAATTCGCAGTCCTTGCCCTTTTCATC
The DNA here is from genome assembly GCA_015844325.1 of Aspergillus nanangensis. Taxonomy (NCBI): domain Eukaryota; kingdom Fungi; phylum Ascomycota; class Eurotiomycetes; order Eurotiales; family Aspergillaceae; genus Aspergillus; species Aspergillus nanangensis. The sequence continues at coordinate 59,005 of VCAU01000021.1, read as the reverse complement.
CAGATTCAACCCCCGCAGTTGAGTTGGTTTTTCTGACTCTGAACAGAACCGGATCTCATCTCTGGCGGGGTCTGGCCGTCAAACTGCGGGTGCTTGGAGCTCTCCGAATGGCTGGCCGGGGGAATTGACTTCCCTGCTCTGGCCGAAGCTTTCTCCGCTCCCCGGTTGTGGTGGTTGTTCAAGCTGCATGTGGGCAGCATGTCGCCAGACGCCCTCTCGTCGAGATTCGATTCGAAACAGAACCTCATGTAGAATACATCTGCAAGAGCTTCATCTGCTCCTACAAGTCTGTCTGTCTGTTTATTTTTCCTCGTTCCTTGCCGAAGCCTGAGTCAATGTCTCTGGCCCTTGCGTTATACTTCATAGAAAATGCCCCGGCGGAGCCACTACGCCCTCGACTAGAGGCAAATCGAGATGGGATTTTCATCACATGGCAGAATTCCGACGATGCCGTCCCTCGGTCTAGCAGAAATAAAGCTTCAGTGCTCGTCCATTCCAACATGCGATGTGGGATGATCCCCCAGATGGTGCCCCCCCCCCCGCCGGACGACGATCGTCGCCGCCATCGCATTTGTAGATAAAGCCTGGCCTGTCCCTGCTCTTCCTGCCTGCCTGACGTCTCCGAGAAGGATCGAACCGAGCCGAACATAAAAAACACCAGAACGAGGTGTGCTCTAAGCCGACGATGCGTCATTTTTCAGTCCTCGCGACCACCACTCTGGTGGTCATCGCGGGCGTTGCAGGAGCCACTCCTGCAGCGGCGCCGTCTGTGGCCTCGTCCAGTCCAGCTCAGCAACAGGACGATGAGTCCATTGCTGTTCTGGCACAGAGCATCGTGCAGCCCACAACCACTGCGGCGGCTCCAGCTGTTGCGGCAAACAATGCCCCGTCCGATGAGGTCGTCGCGCCTCTCCTTGCGTCTGTTACTGCGGCCGCCAACCCGGATGATGAACAAGACCCTGTTGCGACGAAGCCGTCGCCCGAGAACACACACGTTGCCCCTGCAGCGGGCGACTCGTCTGCTCCGGCGGCGCCCACGGCGGAGGCAGGTAATGCCGACCAGGCCAGCGAGAGAGTCAGGCCCTCCGCGACAGGAGCTCGCGCGGCGGACCCGTCTGAGTCTGCGTCGTCTGACTCCTCCTCGTCGTCTTCGTCGTCCAGTGACAGCCAGTCTCCCGTGTTGGCCAACATCGAGAACTTGCTCTCTGGACTCACCGGCGGTGGTGACAGTAGCAGTAGCACCACCGGGCTGAGCGGCCTGCTTGGCGGGCTGGATGAGCTGCTGGACGGCATCAAGGGCCTGCTCGACCCGGGCTTCCTCAAGAAGGTCACCGACACCTTCGACTATCTGTCCACGGGGCTGGCACCCCCCGTCGACACGGATCTGCGCGTGGTGGTGACCAGCGCCAAGAGCCTGCTCAACTCCGACTTCATCGCGAAGGTCGACGGCCTCATCGACAACGCCAGCGGGCTCCTGACCAAGGAGAACACCAACGAGATCATGAGCCTGATCAAGAACGGCAACAAGCTGCTCTCGCCGGCGTTTGTCACCAAGGTCGACAGCCTGATCGACAACGCCAACAACCTGCTCACCTCGTCGTTCGTGTCCAAGACCGAGAAGCTGATCGATAACGCCAGCGAACTCCTGACGGCCGAAGACACCAAGGCCATCAAGAACCTGCTCGCCAACGCCAACAAGCTACTCACCCCCGGCTTCATCAACAACGTGGGCAAGCTGATCAACCAGGCCGCCCCGCTGATCACCAAGGCCAGCGGCCTGCTGGACGACCAGAACGTCGACGCCATCGAGCATCTGCTCACCAACGCCAACAGTCTCCTGACCGCCGATTTCGTCAAGCGCACCTCCGCCCTGATCGACGCCGCCGGCGACCTCCTCACCCCGAAGGTCGTCGACACCCTCCAGGGCCTGCTGGCCGGCATCGTCGACATCCTGCCGCAGCTGTACTCGTTCCTCAAGCCCGCCACCTTCACCGCGCTGGAGAACCTGCTCAAGAACGCCAACAGTCTTCTGACGGCCAAGTTCGTGCAGCAGACCTCCGGCCTCATCGCCGATGCCGACGCCCTGCTGACGCCGGACCTCACCACCGCCCTCAAGTCCCTCCTCAAGGACGTCGTCGCCATCATGCCCGAGCTGAAGGGCCTGCTGACCAAGTCCACCATCGCCTCCATCACCTCCCTGCTCAACAGCGCCGGCGACCTGCTCACCCCGGACGTCATCAAGGCCCTGAAGGAGCTCCTCAAGGACATCGGCCCCCTCATCCCCGAGCTGAAGAAGCTCCTCACCCCGTCCACCCTCTCGGCCATCAACTCCCTCCTGTCCAACGCCGACGACCTCCTCACCCCCGAGTTCGTCAAGGACACCTCCAAGCTGATCAGCGAGGCCGGCGATCTCCTCTCCCCGGAGGTCAGCAGCGCCTTGAAAGACCTCCTCAAGGACGTCACCCCGCTGCTCCCCGAGCTGAAGAAGCTGCTCACCCCCAAGACGCTGTCGGCCATCAACTCCCTCCTCACCAACGCCAACAACCTCCTCACGGCCAAGTTCGTCGACGAAACCTCCAACCTGATCTCCGAGGCCGACGATCTCCTCTCCCCGGGGCTCGTCGACGGGCTCAAGAAGATCCTCAACAGCGTCATGCCTCTCCTGCCGCTGCTGTCCGATACCCTCCTGACCCCGGCGATGCTGCACTCCATCGGCTACCTCGTCACCAACGCCACCGACCTGCTCACCCCATCCTTCGTCTCCGAGACGTCCAATCTGATCTCCGAAGCGGACTTCCTCCTCTCCCCCAAGATCGTCACTGGCCTGAAGGACCTCCTCACCGACGTCGTCCCCATCATCCCCGCCATCAACGAGACCCTGCTCCACAACTCCACCATCCATTCGCTGGGATGGGTCCTTACCAACGCCACTACCCTGTTGACTCCCTCGTTCGTCAACGATACCTCCAACGTCATCACCCAGGCGGACGATCTGCTGACCCCGGATACGGTCAGCGCGCTGGGTGTTCTCCTCGCGGGTGTTGAGGGCATCATGCCTGATCTGGCCAAGTTGTTGACTCCCGAGACGTTTACGGAGTTGACGGGTCTGTTGGATAATGCCAGCGATCTTTTGACCAAGGAGTTTGTCAAGGATACGTCGAATTTGATTACGGCGGTTAGTGCGTTTTTGCCGTTGATTGAGGGGTTGTTGAATTCGTTGTAGTTGGAATTTATGGGAGGGAGTAATTTTATGAAGTCATTGATTTGATGAGATGAGTATATATATTTTTAATGTTGAATGTGAATTGATTGAAAGGATTGAATTGAGTTGCTTTTTATGGTAGTTGTTGAGGTATTCTCTCTGCTTTGATACTAGAATAGTCATTCTTCATTGTAGTCTCTGTATATATTCCCAACATCTCACAACATATACCTAAAAGTCGGCGCTCTATCTCCCATATCCCTCAACTGGTCTATTGTATATTCCACCGGAGTCTCTCCATCAACTTCTCGCGTCGTTGGCACCCACAATCGTTCGTCGGCCGTCAGAAACGGCGCTGTCTCCAGGCTATCGTACACGAGGAAGTATGCCCCGACGGCGACGAGGACGGTAGCGATCCCTTCTAGGATGAAAATCCATCGCCAGCCGGAATAGCCAGCGACGCCGTCGAGTTTCTGCCAGTTAGTTAGTTAGTTAGTTGGTTGGTTGGTTAGTTATTGAGTTGTTGTGCAAAGCTGGGGGGGAAAGCACACTCACCCCAATGGCAAAGGCTAGGAGACCCGAAAAGGCTCCGGCGATGCTGGCGGCGCTGAAGAAGATGGCCTGGCGCAGTTGGCTTTCTTCGCGGCAGTACCAGGTGGTGATGTAGTAGGCGACTCCGGGGTAGAGACCGGATTCTGGGGAGAGAGGGAGATTGAGAGGGAGAATTGAATAATCACGAAGGAGTGAGGAGGAGAAGAAGGGGGGAAAAAAAGTACTGCTCACGTACCTGCAACACCCGAGAAACACACGAGTAATCAACAGCCCTGAATACCCCTGGACCAGACCCATGCACGTCTACCACTCGAACAATCAACATAGGATCATATAATTGACTCTTATGGAGAATTGGGGGGGGGGGATTCCCCACCATAACAATCCCCCAGGCCACCATTAACGAGGGCAGCCAGAGAGACGCGCGCACTCTCTTGAGCAGCATGTTGGCTGGTAGTTCCAACGCCGCATATGGGAAGAAGAAGACCGTTACTATACACCATTAGAGAGAGTGAGTGAGAGAGAGAGAAAGCAACTGCTGCAGCAGTGACTGACAAGCCCAATTATACTGCGACCCCTTCATGTGCAGGTCCTCTTCCATACCCTCGATTCGCGCATTGCCGATGTTGCCTCGGTCGAGGAAGGCGAACAGGTAGAGAACGGTGAGAGTGGGCAGCAAATGCAGGTCCATCTTCCGCAGGACGGTCTTTCGATCGATGGCTGTGGTCGTTTTTTGTTTGGAGACTGAATGAGTGGGGAAGAATGATGCTGGCAGCTGGTTGTCGAGGGCATCGGGTTGTTGCTGTTGTGTGTTGCTTGTTGGGGTGGCACGAAGACCCCCCATCATGGTGTGATGTGTGATGGGTGATGCATGGACATCCTCGATGGTGTGTAACTATCTATCTTGTTATGGGTTGTTCTAGATCGATGATGCTATCTCGTGTGGTTGTTTGTAGATAATAATGTTGCGTAGTGTACTTCTACAGCTTCGATCATCTACAAAGAATGCTAATGCTACTAACTACAACAAGAGATGATCGTCCATCCGTCGCAGGATTACAACCCCTGCAGCACTAGTCCCATGGCGAATGGCATGATTCGTGGCTTATAAAAAGGTGAGATGTCCACAGATTCCTTGAAATGATATCACATCACATCCACTACGAGTTCCTGGTCATTGCAATGCGGGTTGTTACTTCTACCCTATTTCTACTAACCCTAACCCTAACCATCCCCTGTCTTTGCCACGAGACAGTACACACCCTCAATGGCAAAATCATAGGCCACCGCTCGTCCCGCCATGCAGACGTGGTGGAATATCTGGGAATCCCATACGCTGCGCCTCCTGTGGGCGAGCTGCGATTCGAAGAGCCTCAGCCCTATCGAGGGCAGTCAGACTATATCGCGAGCCATTATGTATGTTCTTCTCCAGCTGCATCTGTCCCTATTGCCAGACAAACTAACAGAGCCACGGACAGGGACAGTATGCTTCTTAGGCTAGTAACCCTACTTGCATGGTCAGAGTAATAAATCTGTGCAGGGACTGCCCCTACACCCCCGGCGCATCAATCGCCTATCCCAACAAAACCGCCCAGTTCGACCGCATCATGGGCGCCTTAACCTCACAAACCACCAACAACCACAGCGAAGACTGTCTAACCCTGAACATCTGGACCAAGCCCACCCCCCGGGGGTCTCATCTGCCCGTTCTGATCCACTTCCACGGCGGCCGTCTGTCCCCAAGCCAACGCCTGAAACCACCACTTTCCCACTAACAAGTAAAGCAGGATGGACCTCCGGCACCACCAACACCCCCTTCTACGACGGCAGCAACTTCGCCTCCACCGAGAACCTAATCGTCGTCACCGCCACCTACCGCATGAACATCTTCGGCTTCCCCTCCACCTCGAATTTAGGTCTCCTCGACCAGCGCCTCGCCGTCGAATGGGTCCATCGCAACATCGCAGTCTTTGGCGGCGACCCCAACCGCATCGTCATGTCCGGCCAGTCCTGCGGCGCCGCAGCAGCCGACTACTGGGCTTATGCGTATGCTGCCAACCCGCTCGTCGCTGGTCTGATCTCCCACTCTGGCACGGCCGAGAGCTTCCCTGCCAATTCCCCTGAGCTGTCCGAGGCGCATTGGCTGAATGTCACGGCCCAGCTAGGCTGTGGAGACGGCGACCGACTTTCCTGTATGAAACGCCAGTCGGTGGCGGCGTTGTTGGGCGCCGCCGCGAAGATTCCGCCGCCTCCTGCGAGTAGTGCTGCGCGAAAGCAGCCGGTGTTTCAGCCGACGGTGGATAATGTCACTGTGTTTGGGGATTATGGGAGTCTAGCGGAGAAGGGGGAGTTTGCCCGAGTGGTTCGTATGGACTTTTTTTCTCCCCCTTTATTACCTTCCCTACCTACCTACCTATTAGTTTTATCTTATCTTTTTCATAACCAATGCTGATTACTATTTTAGCCCTACCTCGTCGGCCACAACGCCAACGAATCCAACTTCTACAAAATCTCCGCCTGGGCCCAAGGCTCTCTCCTCCCCCCTGCCGAATGGGAAGCCTTCAACCGCGACACCTTCATCTGTCCCACTAACGCAGCTGCAGCAGCACGAGTCCACGCCCACGTGCCGGTCTGGCGCTTCATGTACCGCAGCGACTGGGCCAACACGCGCCTCTACCCCGGCAGCGGGGCGTATCATGGCGTCGACCTGAATATGGTGTTTGGGAACTCGGGCGCCGTGACGGGTATCCCGGAGAGTAAGGCGGAGGGGCAGCTGCGGAGGATTGTGCAACGCGCGTGGGCGGCGTTTGTGGTGGATCCGGTGGGAGGGTTGGATGGGTTGGGGTGGCCGCAGTTTGGGCAAGAAGGTATGTTTTTGAATGAATTCCTGGGTGGGGGAGGGGCAGAACTCATGTTGATGTGTACTATATAGGTCCGAGTGTTATTGCGATTGGGGAGGGGAATGAGCCGCGGGTGACGGTGGAGTATCCTGAGGATTGTTAGATGGAGATGAAGTGGTGAAGTAGTGAAGTAGTGAAGAAGTGAAGAAGTGAAGAAGATTATAGTGTATGTATAACTAGCCCGCTCCTTTCTCTTCTACTATTTGCATAGAAACTATCATCTTCTTTATTATTTATATTATAACCGTCTTATCTATCCCTAACATAAACACCTACTCTAATAAGTCCCCGGAAACTTTTTATCTTACTATTGTTAAAAGGATATTTGTGTCGGGACCGTCATGTGCATTTTAAGCAGTAGAGGTCAAGGGGTCCGCCATAGAAGAGTTTGGACTTTCCACCAAGTGTTCAAAATTCTAACCGATTTGGGCAACGAACTAAATATGGTACGTGTCTTTAGGCAAGCCACCGGTCTTGGTATAACTCGAAACAATACTGAACAGAAAACCAGGATCGCGAGCACCATCCTTTCTAACCCCTAAGGGAAAACACTGATCAACGCCTCCCCTCCAGCCCACTCATCTCCCTCGCCGTATTTGCAGCAGCCTGCGCCATCAGTGGGAGGTCTACATGTCCGACGACGAACCTCGCCCCAAGCCTTCGAACATAATCCTCGAGAATATCCGATCGATTATAGATCCCCGCAACGCCCAATATCTTGCCATGTTTCCTCACCGCAGTAGCGATCGTTTGCACCGCCTCGGCAAACGTCGGATGGTCAAATTGACCAGGAATCCCCAGCTCGATCGACAAATCATTCGTCCCAATTAAAACCACATCAACTCCCTCAACCGCGGCAATCGCATCCGCATTAGACACCGCATGAGGACTCTCAACCATGACAATCACCGTGGACAGCTGCGCGTTGCCCACACGGGACACCTCTTCGATCGACGCGGATCGGAACCCGACATGAGGGAGCATTCCGGTAACGGATCGTTTGCCGAGGGGGGGATATTTGCTCATTGAGACGGCGGTTCGGGCTTGGTCTGTTCGAGTAGGACGTTAGTCCCTAGGTCAGACTATGTGTCTTTGAGAAGTTAGGTATACAAAGTCGACGGGACAGGAGATGGTATTACCGGCTGTATCGACATGGGGGAATATCACTCCCTGCGCGCCGCAATCCAGAACGCGCTGGATGAAACCGGATCCAGAGTGACCCGGAACGCGGACGAAAGGCGACATATTGATTGTCAGGGCAGCTGTACACAGTTGACTAGCTGCCTGGATCGACAGACTGGAATGCTCTAAATCAATGAAGAGTGCATCGAACCCGGCGTTACGAGCTATGTATACGATTTCCGGGGACGTGATGAACTTGATTCCTAAAGTCTGATAATTGTTAGGATTGTTGGGTTTATGATTTATTTGGAGGATATATACCTTGCACACTTTGTCCTCAGAGGCCAGGACAGCCAAGTTGTTGGTGGATGTGAGCGTCATTGTAGGTCAATTGTGCTGACTGAGCGTACTCCGGCCGAGAAGTATGATCGTAGGTAGCGTTCAGACTGTTCAAGGCGATTAAATAGAGATGCCTCTCCTCATGAAAGCCCAGCGGTGACCCCACACCTGGGCTGTGATGACGCGGGATGTCTTGTTAGCTTCGAATGCAATGCTTGGGGCACGCATTCTCCGTATGTTTCTTTTCATCGGTTGAACCGCCCGGCCGTAGTTACCGTTGATGTGGGGGCACGCTGGAAACTACGGCCGAGGACAGATGCCGGGACCCACCAATCTTTCGGTTGTTATATCCGTGGACCTAAAGGGAGGCGTGGATCCCATCGGATTCTGGGGAATATTGAATATCCTAGATTTCCATATGGAAGGTTTCTACAAGGGAATCCATACCTTCCAGGACAAGGTATAGACTACTGCGATGGTGACGAAGAGAATATGGTAGATCTCATATTGCCCGCCGGCCAGTAGAACCAGAAACATCAAAATCCATTGAGGAATAAAGTTGAACTACTAGCCAATGTCATCTAGGTACCAGTCAGGGCCACGACACATACAGGAATGGATTTACAAGAACAAGTAAGCAACTCGTCAAGACAGGACATAATGCAGCAGGCTCAGTGACACTAGGACCGCTTCCCCTACTTCAACCACCATACATGTGGTAGAATACGGCGATTGTTAATAAGAGTTTTCCATGGGGTGTACTTGGAGTTTCATTATGGATGACAAGCTACCGATATTCCTTTCCCTAGACTAATGTAGAGTTTGAAGTACACAAGTTCAAAACCGGACCCATGCATGACCACATCGGTCTTCCATTATCGTGTCCTAATGAGAATATCGGAATCCAGGGTCCTGTTTCTCAGTCAAGTTAGAGTTAATAGTGATGACCACCACCTCGCCCTCCTCAGCACATCGATCACGTCGAGCATTCGACAACCTGGCAGTGAAGTAAAACACCAAAAGCAAAATCAACAGCAACCCCCAGCTCACAACACTTGTAATACATCCTTTGGAGTATCGGGGGGCGTCTTCAGCCTGCCAGAGCTGAGGTGAAGCAATGCATCCGACGCAGTACATCACGAAGAAAATGGCGCTGACCACGGATTTCTTTGTGTTTCCACGCACATTTGACGCCATCAGTCCCACGGTGATGCCCAAGGGCGGAGCCGTACACGCTGCAAACCAGGTACTGACCACTATTCCCCAGCTGTTGGACGATGGCAGAGTGAGAAGGAGCAAACTGCCTATCATCGGCATTGCAACGAGAAACATCCCCGCAAGGCAGCGGGCATTGGGATAGCGCAGGGGGAGAAGCGCTCCCATCCAAACGAGAATGAACGCCACGGCACCGCCGGGAAGCCCGACAAGCATGGTTTGGAAGGAACTGAAACCGAATCCTTCGATGACCACCGAAGAGAACTACACACGTCCGGATTAGAACGGAGATATCCCTGGCCGAACGGAGGTGAACGAACTTACTTTCACGATAGCGGTCGGCATAGTGATTAACAGAGCCATTAAAGCGTACATGAGGGTACGAGGATCGGTGATGGCCTCCTTCGCCTGGTCCCACTCGAATGTGTTCTGGTCTCGTGTGGCACGATCCAGCGCAAGGCGTTCAGTGGCAATCCTGCGCTCCTCCGCAGTAAGAAACCAGGCTCGAGTGCTATCCTGAGGCATGAGCCAGAGGAAAACCACCCCACAGAGTAAGGTAAGTCCTCCACACAGGAGAAACATCACCCTCCACGTTGCCATCGACACCTTGGCTCCGCCCACTCCATACATCATGAGGGCTCCCACAATCTGGGAGACACCGAACATAGAGACCCACGTCCTAGTGTGCTTGTGTTAGCGGCGGGAACCTGTACTGACTGGCGATATCAGGGAGTATGGAAGACGTACGCCACCCGCACGGGATGCTCCCGACGGCGGTACCAGTTACTTGTGATGATGATGAAAGACGGCGAAACGGCGCCTTCGAAAAACCCCAGCAGGAAGCGGATGGCCGCCAACGAGGGAAAGTCATGGGCGGCTGCCAGACACATTTCTGCCCCGCCCCAAAGCATGCTATCGTCGAGGGGCCTCAGTTAGAGCGTGGAAGACCATGGAAGCTGCCGTGGAAAACCTACATGGCCACGCCCACAAACAACGTGATGGGCACACGACTCATCAGATAGGCGGCCGGATACTGCGAAACGAGCTGCCCAAAGTAAAAGAGAGAGACGGCCCAGGAAAAGTCCGACCCACTGAGCGAGAGATGTTCTCTCAATCCGAAGACGGCTGCATAGTTGATGCTTTGTTTGTCCAGGTCTATAAGCATGTCAGTGGCCGTGTAAGGGTTATCCATAGAGAAAGGAAGGATAAACCCATCCAAGAAGTTCCGTACATTGGAAAAAATACACAAAGGCCATCAGTGGCATGATCACTCGATCCAGCTTTCGGACGACCCTCTTCTCGTCGACCGGGTCAACCACGTAGAGGGGCGCCATGCTCGCAGCGGTCTTGCTTGAGACATGTTGGTCCACCTGCACATCGTCTTTAGTTGATGAAGGCATTGTGGTATTACTGATCGAATGTCGTGCAAACCACAGCTATCCCCGATCAGCCACGCTGGGAGGGCATGCGAATACTTAAACCCGGGCCCTTCAAAGTATAAAGTCTTATTTATGGGGCATGTTAGGTTTGGGGAAATGTTGGGGCCCCGGAATTTGAATCTATCCACGGATGTGAATGCCGTCTCCGGCAAGGGAAGCCGCCAGCGACGATCTCATACCACGGCTGCAGTAAAAGAGCTATGCTTGGAGAAGCAATATAGACGGGAGAGTCGAGAGTATAGGCTCTCTGATCGATTGCACCGAAAATAATATAATTCTTGCCATTCAATCTCGCTTCCTCCCCATAAACTTGCCTATACCATTCACCTATATCCAAGTCATTAGGCCATCATGGGATCGATAACACCCCGCCCAACAATCTACCTCCTCGAGGAATTCCCTCCTCCTGCAGTAGAATACTGCCAAACATTATTCAACACCGTCCTACCAACAGACCCTGAAGTCCACAATTGGCGCGAGCACGCCACCGCAATCCTCGTTCGGGAAACCATCATCATGGCCGAAGACGTCCAGCACGCCCCGGTGCTCCGCGCAATCGGGAAGCAAGGGGTCGGAATCGACATCATCGACGAAAAGGCCTGTGCTGCGCGCAACATTCGCATCTTGAACACCCCCGGCGCCAATGCACAATCAGTCGCAGAATTGGTCCTCACGCTGACACTGGCCGTGGCGCGGCAGCTGCGACCGATTGTCCTGAAGCAAGCGGACGGCCAGGAAGTACGCAAGGAGCACTGCTCAGGGATGTTGTTGACCGGGAAGACGATTGGGATCGTGGGGATGGGGAATATCGGGCGTGCGGTGGCGCGGGTGTTTCGGGGGGCATTCAACGCCTCCGTCGTTGCTTATGACCCCTTCATGCCGGATAGTGCATGGGAGGATGTTCCTCATACCCGGGTGCAAAGGCTCGATGAACTCCTCCCTGTGGTTGATGTTCTGACGCTCCACCTGCCGCTGACGCCGGACACTCGAGGCTGTATTGCCGTCGCACAGCTCCGTCTTCTGAAGAAGAATGCTATTTTGATCAATGCCGCGAGGGGAGGAATCGTGAACGAGGAGGATCTGCGGGCAGTCCTCTCTGAGGGGCTGTTGTGGGGGGTTGGGTTGGACTGTCATGATGATGAGCCGCCGACCTTGCGGCGTTACGAGAAGCTGTGGAGTACAGGAAGGGTGATAAGTACGCCTCACATTGGGGCTACGACCACAGAAACACAGATCTATACTGCAACCACGGCAATTGATAGAGTGCATCGCTTCTTAACCGAAGGGGAGATAAATAGGAAATGAGAGGTCCAGAAAATACCTAGTACTGATTGGCAATTTGATGTCTGGAGAAGGATGCATAGTCTTCAAATAAATTCTCTTTCTTTGACCCTAAAGCATCTAATTAGAGATAACAAATGCCTCGGGCAATCAGTCCGGTCGCAGAGTTTGCCTTTCGAAAATATCCCAGTCTGTTTCCACCGTCCCTGTCAATGGCAAGTTGCCATCGCAATAAAGCGAGTACAATTCACTATTGTCGTACCCAGTAAAAATCTCACTAAGGCTGGTATCGCGGTCCCAAGGCAAGGGGTCTGCCGGTAAGCTTGCAGCCAAGGCTATACCGTCGGCCATGGTACCATCCGGTTCTGAAGGATCTCTGGTAGAGGCTGGGTCGTGTCTTTCGGGAACTTGGTCGAAATTCGAAGGCACATCGGGGTGTACATCGCATGGATCCCTCATTTCTCCATGTTGCGAAAGCGGACCCTGATCAATAGTTATTCCCAGGTGTTCACACATCTGTATAATATCGAGCTTGCGGTTGGATGCTGCTCTATTCCCACGAGAGACAAGATATTGGAGAAGGCCGAGAGTTTCTTCTATACTCTGCAAGCATGAATCCCCGTGGGGATGGGGATAGATGCTTTCGCACAGGACGAAAACGAACGCCACGGAGAATATGGCGTCGAGATCAAAGAACCCGAACGTCGCTATTTAATTGCCTGATTAGAAAGAGTAGACAAGTCGACTCATTTGCGGAAAAGGGAACCAACCTAAGATATTGTCTTGGCGCAAAGCTTGCAGGATGGCGAGGCTCCGACGAGAAGCATCCGTACATGGCTTAGCCAGCTGGTGGAGGTGCTGTGACGTGAAAGAGTCTCCGTGGTTACTTCGGATTTTCTCCCTCGCCAGGTGTAACAGGACAGGACGGGTAGCGAGGATTATGGCCTGTGCCATCTTTAGATAAGCAAGCGACACTCGATGCAGCGGGCTCGCACGTACCTGATACAGCATTAGGTGCAACGTAGCACTGTGTCGAGAGATCTGCAGCCTGGTGCAAAAGTCCAGGGTAAGATCCTTCGGCATGCTGACCGATATTTCCTGTAAAGAAGATAAAATCTTATGGACTTCCATAATGAACTCGTCTTTGGTTTGCTCCTTCGAGCCATATATAGCTTGCTCTGACAGTCAGCGTCGGCATGGACAACGGATTCGGCAGGAAATACTCTGCAAAATGTGCCCGGTCGTTCTGGCGACCTTGATATTGGTGGTCAACGCGTCTGCAGAATAGAATCCTGGCGTGTCAGTCGGGTAGGAGACTCGAATTGCCTCGTCATGGACGCTGAGCGGATTTCCTGTAACCGCGGCTAATCTTCTAGCGGTTGGAATGGAATGTCAGCGAGGCCGTCCCTGATATAGGCGAGCATCACAAAAACCTTTCTTGCATATATATTGTCCACCATAAACGATTGCGATGCGTTCGTTGGGACCGAATCAGACCGGCGGAGGACCCAAATTCCCAGTGTAGTCCCATCAACAGGGCGATGCGAAGCCCGATTCCGGCCTTTGCCAAGTGAGTTAGCTTTCCAAAATTCCAGTCAGAGAAGGGGGACGGATATACATATATATACGCATCTTCCTTGCGATCGGCACACTGCAGGTAAAATGCGATGAGTCCCATTATCTCGATGCCAAGAGTGCCAGCCGCAGTTATCTCACAGACGTTAGGGAGCTGGGCCATCGCTTCGAGAAAGAACCGCTCGCCAGGGAACGCCTCGTCCTCTTTCAGCGTGCCGGCCAGCAAGCGGCCAATTGCAAAGACCATTAACATTTCTATACGCCATAGAACGCTCGCCTGAGCGCTATCCGCTCCAGGATCATCGACAGTAGCAAGGCAGTCTGCTAGTGCCCTGGGATCAAAAAGGTGCTGCAGACGACCGAGCGACCCGACCACCGTGTCTAGTAGCTCCTGGGCTTCGCTTTCGGAGGGTATCGGCGGCGTTTGGGAGGGATCTCTGGAACGCTGGGGCTGTGGAATGTTCAATGCATATGTACTGTCTGGCCTGGACCCGGCAACAGTATGTTCGCTGCAGCGTGGAACTGAGGCAGCTGACATGGCCTTTATGTGGGATCCAAAATTTAAACTCGAAGACATGGTCGAGTCAACCTCAATAGCTTGACAGTGGAGGTGGTTAGCAGGATATGATCTCGGGTGTGCGTACACCGGATAGACTCACGGAGACCCGCTTGGGCTAGGCTAGGGGGGGCACTTGAATTACTCTGGCATGGGAGTCGAGAGGAATCCACTATTTTTTTTCAAGACGTTAGATGCTTGGGCATACAATGAATATCATGACGGGCCACGTACCCGTTTCTTGTACCTGATTTGGAGACTGCCCTCCCCGTGCGGCCCTTCTTTCAAGCTCCTCGACATATCTGAAGCTCAACTGACGTTAGACATGGAACTTAGAGGGCACCATTTTTGGGGGAACCGACGCTACAGGGTAGAGCTTGCGTTTGCTGGTCTCTCGAACAACGCATCGTAGACCTCTCTTCATGCAGAACCGACAGGGCTGCTCACCAGAGCATTTTATCTTTCGCTCTCGACACGTTATGCACCTGCATCGTCTTTTTAGCATGCTTTGTGGCAGATAATAAGAACAGCGAGGGGGGTACATACGCGACGGCGGTCCTCGCCGCTTCTCCCGGCAGCGTAGCCGACATTTTATGGAGCGTTCTGGTATAGGGACTAGATGGTTGATAGGGTGTCCTTCCGTAGTGTTCGTTGGTTCTCGGCAATGGATTTCTGGATTTGCTGGCTGTTATTGCGAATGATTCCAGAGATTCTCCCCAGTGCCAAGCCCGATTGTGGGGGATATCCGATGGTCCGAGGTCTTTCCTAGACTTCGACAGAACCCATGCATGGGGTTTGATGGGTTATGGGTTTTTTTATATATGGCCGACCTAACCCGGGGGGGGCCCCATGGGTATTTTCTAACCCATATTTTTGCATAAACTATGATCTTGGCATTCATCACTAGGCTTATTTAGCAAAATAATATAACTAAGTTAACTACCGTTTTTTTTCCCCCTGTTCTGGTTTGTATATTTAAACAGTATACTAAATTATTTATTTCTTTTAGTCTATAATCCAATTTAATTTATAATCTATATAGCTGATCTACTCTAGCCATATTCCATGATTTATATCTACTTTTATTTATAAGATATCTACAATATATAGCTAAAATTACTGGTTTTATCTGATTAAGAATGTTAATGTGTGTAAGATATAAATATAGAGAAATATAGAGAAATATAGAGAAATATAGAGAAATATAGAGAAATATATAGAAATATATATATATTAATTTATCAGGCGGTGTCAAGGTGCGGGCTCGCAGGCAGGAGAAATAGGATTAATTGGCAGGCAGGCTACTGGTCAGGCTATATACAGGTTGATAGACAAGACGTAGCTCGAGGTTCAGAACCCGGATGGGCCTCGAGCTACCAGATATACGGTCTACAGGGCACGTGACTTAGCGGCGGTTGCTGGCAGAGCAAATGCCCAGGCTGGCACCGTGACAGTATTCTAGTTAAATTAGTTCTAATTGTTTTTAATAGATATTAAGAATCTCGAACTATAATAGTAGAAAAGTAAATCCGAAAATATGAAGAAAAATGGCAGTTAATCTAGTTAATTATTCTATTTTTTCTTATATCTTAAGTAAAATTTTAGGCTTAATCTTCCTGTTAATCTGCGGGTAGGTTAAAAAATTTCCCATAACCTGGCTTACCCTCCCCTTTAGCCAGTCTAGGTCAAATACCTTGGTAAGAACTTTTATGATAGCGGAGTGGCGGGAATAGTCGCCCGTACACGATCTCCCTTCAGCTGCTGTTCGGGCCTTTTCTTCTCTGTCTTGGCAACTTCGACGGTTTTTTCTGCACATTCCCGTACCTGTGGTTCCATCGCACCACCGCTGATTGGCCCTGTCCGACCATAGAAGGCGGTGATTGGATCATGAGCAACGCGGGCGAAGATAGAAACAAACGCAAGGGACAACGAAGAATGCAGCAACGAGGGAGGAATGCGCCCCGCGTAAATAAGAATTTAGTAATCCAATCCCTTTCGCTTCGAGAAAACAAAGCGCCGCTCGTTCTTCTTTCTTGGCTGCCGTGTCCTTTGTACCTCCTTTCGTCCTCTCTCCTCCCGTTTCTCTATCTTCAACTTCACATGGCCCCGTCAAGTTGAATCCGCCAGGGCCATGATCTATAACCCCCAGATTCCCTCCGTCGTCACCGGCGTCGTGGGTCTTCTGTGCATCATACTGGCCAGTCTGCCGGCTGCATACAACCTGCATCGACGGTGGGTCCTGCACAGGGCCTCCTCGTCCATCCGCCTCGACGTCGCCAAACTCGCGTATCAAGATGAAGATGGAGAAGCCTCCGATGCCTCCCTCCACCAGTGCTCCGATACCTGGCAACGACTGGCTATTGCCCTCACCTCCGTGGTCGGCATGGAGCTGTCTCTCGCGCTGGCCATCGTGTCCAACAATCCCTTCGTAGTTCCGTTCTGGCTCTTGGCCGGGGGCTGGGTAAGTTCACTTCAGCGAACCTGATTAACCCTCAGATACCCAGACCCAATCATGCTAACCACTCCATCGACTCTACCAGCTGGTCCTGAGTCTCCAGTCCCTAGCCTTTTTCACCGAGTCATCACTCCCCCGCCGGTACGACCTCGGCCTGTACGCCTTCGTGGCCAGTGCCGTCGTGGCGGCGGTCCCCGGCCTCCAGCTGACCCTATTCTGGCACGCCGGCCATGCCATCTCCCTCGGCCGGTCCCCCACCGGCCTCCTCGTCAGTCAGACAGTGGCCGCCATCCTCCGCGCCTGGTGCTGCATCCTCATCCCCCGTCGTCCCGACGTCTATCTCGAGGGCCAGCTCGTCGACCGCGAGAACACCGTCCCCCTGTACAGCCGGCTGACCTTCGGCTGGGCGAGCGGCGTCCTCCGCGCGGCCGCCCAGTCGACATCCTTCGGCATCGCCGACCTGCCGAAGTTGCCGTTCGCGGCACGGGCGGCCAATCTGCACGCGCGGTTCGAACAGGGTGTGCAGGCGCGCCGGCTGTGGAAGGCCCTTCTGCGGGAACACCTCCGGCCGCTGGTGGTGCAGTGCGTGCTCAGTCTGGTGTGCTGCGTGCTGGGCTTCGGACCTCAGGTCGCCATGTACGGC
Organism: Aspergillus nanangensis; assembly: GCA_015844325.1. Taxonomy (NCBI): domain Eukaryota; kingdom Fungi; phylum Ascomycota; class Eurotiomycetes; order Eurotiales; family Aspergillaceae; genus Aspergillus; species Aspergillus nanangensis. Next base: position 41,726 of record VCAU01000021.1, on the reverse strand, counting down.
ATTTTGAAAGCGCTGGAAGACCGGACGACGCCCGATGTAGCAGCACCAGCGCACCAGCCGTGGGTGTGGGTGGCAGGCCTGGGCGGCGTGCTGGTGCTATCGCTCGGCATCGAGTCGTGGCTGTGGTGGGTGATTTACTCGCAGCTGTGGATCCCCACGTACGAGGGCCTGTCGGCGCTGGTGTTTGCCAAGGCCATGCGCTGCAAGGACGTGAAACATGTTCCGGCGGAGACGCAGGAGAAGAAGAAGACTGACTCTCCTGACGGGGACGATGCGGATGAGGAGCAGGAGCAGGAGCGTAAGAGCCGCGAGAGCGTGATCAACTTCGCGGCGGTCGACTCGAAGCGCATTGCCGACTTTGCCACGTTCAACTACCTCATCCCGTCGTGCGTCATCCGCATGGTCCTGGCCGGCGGGTTTCTGCTGCAGCTGATCGGCTGGCGCAGTCTGCTGGCCGGCGTGTCGATGCTAGTGCTCCTGATGCCGGCGAATGGGTGGCTGACGCGCCGATACGCGGCAGCGCAACAGGAACTGATGAAGGCGACTGACCGCCGCACCGCGACCGTCACGGAGGTGTTGCAGGGCATCCGCCAGATCAAGTTCGGGGCGCTGGAGCAGCAGTGGCAGGACTGCATCTCGGAGCGACGGCGCGTCGAGCTGGGCTTGCTCTGGCGCACGTCGCTGTACACCACGGGCATGGTGTCGGTGTGGATCCTGGGCCCGCTGATGCTGTCGGCCGTCTCGCTGACCGTCTACGCCCTGCATTATGGCGAGCTCTCCGCCGCGGTGGCATTCACGGCGCTGTCAGTGTTTGGGAATCTAGAGTCCGCGCTGGCGAGTCTGCCGGACTTACTCTCCAAGGGACTAGAGGCCAAGGTCAGCGCGGATCGCATCGAGAAGTACCTCACCACTGCGGAGAAGGAGTCGCATACCACCGCCGATGCCGACTGCATCTTGTTCGAGGACGCGGTGATCTCGTGGCCGTCAGAAGCTCTCGGCGACAGCCACAACAACGAGCGGTTTGTCCTCCGTGAACTGAGCCTGCAGTTCCCGCCCAAGGCGCTCAGCGTCATCGCCGGCCGCACCGGCTCGGGGAAGAGCCTCCTGCTAGCATCCATCCTAGGCGAATGCGACGTGCTCGCCGGCACAATCAGCATACCGCATTCACCCCCCCTGGACGACCGGTTCGATCATCGCGCGACTGGCGACAACTGGCTCCTCGACTCAGCGGTGGCGTACGTCGCGCAGAACCCGTGGATGGAGAACGCCACGATCCGCGACAACATCCTGTTCGGGCTGCCGTACAACTGGACACGGTATCGTAAGACGCTGTTCGCGTCCGGGCTGGAGAAGGACCTTCGCATGCTGCCAGACGGCGAGCTGACCGACATTGGCGCCAACGGCATCAACCTCAGCGGCGGCCAGCGCTGGCGCATCTCGTTCGCTCGCGCGCTGTACTCGCGCGCCGGCATCCTCGTCCTTGACGACATCTTCAGCGCCCTCGACGCCGAGACCGGTCGCCATTTGTATGAGCATGCGCTGACTGGCGAGTTGGGCCGCGGCCGTACGCGCATCTTGGTGACGCATCACGTCGGTTTGTGTCTGCCGCGTACTGACTACTGCGTGCTGCTGGACCACGGCGTCATGACGCATGCTGGCCCTGTGGCCCAGCTGGCTAACACACCGGGGCTGGCGGACTTGCTGCATGGCCTCAACACCGAGATCCAGTCGCAGGACCAGAAGGTCGTGCGCGATGAGGTCCGCTCGCGCAGGAAGCGCTCGTCGGCGCCCTCGCCCACCACCGCAAACAACATACACATCCCCAAGAAATTCACCCAGGCTGAAAAGCGTGAGACGGGCTCCATTGCGGCGAAGGTCTACGCTGCGTATCTCAGCCGGGGCAACAGCTGGCCGGCCTGGCTGCTGACCTTTGTCATGTACGGGCTGTTCATGGCGCTCCTCGTGGGCCGAGTAAGTCTTCCTCTCTCTTTCTCTTTCTCTCTCTCTCTTCTTCCCGTTGCTAATTTAACTTACCCTAGTCCTGGTGGGTTCGTGTCTGGACCGGCTCCTCTGAGCGTCATCCCTCCCCTGAGTCCACGTCTCCGGACGTCTGGGAAACCGCCGTCGACCGAGACCTGGTTTTCTACCTCAGCATCTACGTGGCGCTCTCCCTCGCCGCGTGTGTTCTAGGCTCGCTGCGCTATCTCGCCATCTCGCTCGCCTCCCTGCAATCCTCCCGGCAGATGTTCGACGACCTGCTCGCCCAGGTGCTTCGGGCCCCCCTGCGCTGGCTAGACACCGTGCCACTTGGCCGCGTGCTCAACCGCTTCACCTCCGACATCTACATCCTGGACTGGCGCATCGGCTACGATATGGGCCACTTCCTGTACAAGATCCTCGAGCTGGCGGGCATCCTCGTCGCGGGTGTGCTCGTGTCCCCCGTCATCCTGCTCTTCGCCCTCCTCCTGATCGCCCTCTGCTACCACATCGCGCGCCTCTACCTCGCCGGCGTCCGCGAGGTGAAACGCCTCGAAAACATCGCTAAAAGCCCCGTCATGGAGCAGTTCGGCTCCAGCCTCGCTGGCCTGACCACAATCCGCGCCTTCAACAAGGCCGCCGTCTACCTCCGCCGCATGTACGCCCGCATCGACACCCACGCCCAAACTTCCTGGTACCTGTGGCTGTTCAACCGCTGGCTGGCCCTGCGCATGAGCATCGTCGGTGCCGTCTTCACCACCGGCACCGCCGCGCTTGTCATCTGCGCGCCCTCATCCTCGATGTCCGCCGCCCTCGCCGGCTTCGCCATCACCTTCGCCCTCCAGTACAACTACGCCGTCTCTATGGGGCTCCGCTTCTACGCCGACCTCGAAATGGACATGACCGCCACCGAGCGCGTGCTCGAGTACTCCTCCATCGGCGTCGAGGACCAGTCCGGCTACGAGCCCCCGGCTGCGTGGCCGTTACGTGGCCGTGTCGAAGTCACCGACCTCGTCGTCGGCTACGCTCCTGACCTGCCCCCCGTGCTGAACGGGCTCAGCTTTACGCTCGAGCATAACCAGCGTGTCGGGGTGGTTGGCCGCACCGGCGCCGGCAAGTCCTCGCTCACTCTCGCCTTGTTCCGTTTCCTGGAGGCCCGCCACGGTCGCGTCATCATTGACGGCCTCGACGTCTCGAAGATGAGTCTCCGTGCTCTGCGCCAGCGTCTGGCTATCATCCCGCAGGATCCGGTGTTGTTCTCGGGTACTGTGCGCTCTAACCTTGATCCCTTTGGGCAATATACCGATCTCGAGCTGTACAATGCCTTGGAGCGGGTGCATCTGCTCTCGTTCGAAGATACCTTGACTCTGGGGTCGTCGCAGTCGCAGTCGCAGTCCAGCCAGGACCCGGACCCACTAAGCGGCAGCGAAACAATCCGATCATCTGCCTCCTCCTCGATTGCCGGAAACGGAGACACAGTCCCCAGCAAACCCCCCAGCTTCTTCGCGTCGTTGTCCTCGCCCATCTCCCAGGGCGGGCTGAACCTCTCGCAAGGCCAGCGACAGCTGCTGTGTCTGGCGCGGGCGATTGTGTCGCATCCGAAAATCATGATCCTCGACGAGGCCACCTCTGCGGTGGATATGGAGACGGACGCGTTGATCCAGCGGTCGATTCGCGCGGAGTTTGGGCGCAATGCCTCGTCGTTGCTGGTGATTGCGCATCGGCTGAGTACGATTGCGGATTTTGATCGCATTCTGGTGCTGGATTCCGGGAAGGCGGTGGAGTTTGGGACTCCGAGGGAGTTGCTGGCGATGGAGGGGGGAGTGTTTCGCAATTTGGTGGAGAATAGTGGGGAGAAGGCGGTGTTGGAGGAGATTATTGGGAGGGAGTAGTTGTTCAGCTGCTTGGGGGTTCTCTGTATTATATTTATATTGTGGGGATGGCTGTTAGGGATCTGTATATTTTTTTTAGCGTAGATCTTGCGATGCAAATTGGTTTCTTTTTCTCTTCTCTTTTCTTCTCTCTCTTCTCTCCTTCTATACCAACAGCAAGATTAAATGGCCTGACTAAGCAACCCTTATCAGATCAGATTAGATCCACATCAACATTCAACATCAAATTAACTTCAACTTCAAATCAAATCAAATCAAATCAAATCAACATCCCCATTAGTATTTACACACCAACACAACACAATATACATTAAACATATACCAAATAAAACAACACAATATGTCTCCCTCTTCCTCTCCCTCCCCCTTCTCCTCCATCCTCATCTCCCCCGCCGACTTCCACTCCGCAAAAACCTCCTCCTTCCCCCGCCGCATCCTCCCCGTCGCCGCCGGCCGGGCATCCCTCCTCCCAACCTTCCAAGCCCAACACATCCCGAATTCCATGTAAGTTTCTCATTTTCTCTCTCTCTCTCTCTCTTTCCCTCTCTCTCTCTCTCTTTTTTTCTCTTTTTCTCTCTTTCTCTCTCTCTCTCTCTCTCTCTCTCTCCCCCTCGACCCTTCCTCCTCTAAATCTAACCCAAAAAACAGCTTCTTCAACATGGACCTCATAGCAGACACAACCTCCCCATATCCGCAAATGCTCCCCACCGCCGCGCAGTTCGCAGCCAGCATGCGCGCACTTGGTGTCCGTCCAGACGACATCCTCGTCGTCTACGACACCCCCGAGGTAGGCATGTACAGTGCGCCTCGCGTGGCGTGGACGTGTCGGTTCTTTGGCCATGCCGATGTGCATGTGATGAACAATTTTCGCGTTTATGTGGAGGAGGGGTATCCTGTGGAGATGGAGACTGGGGAGGAGGGACTGTCTCTATCGATATCAACATCGCCAACAGCTATTCCCGTGGAAGATGGAGATGTAGATGGGTACTACCCACTAGGAGAATCCGTGACACAACAGCAGCAACAACAATACGATGTCATCGCCTTCGACGAGCTGCGGGATCTACTACTCCTCCGGAGCAGCAACAGCAGCAGCAGCAGCAGCAGCGACAAAGCGGGGGGTTACCAGATCATCGACGCAAGGATCCCCGGACGCTTCTCCGGCTCGCAAGACGAGATGGATCCATCCCTCCGGTCTGGACATATGCCGCGGGCGGTAAATGTGCCGTTGGCGCAGATGTTGGATGCCGATACGAAGGCGTTTCTTCCCGTGGAAGCACTGCGGGGTGTGTTTGCGGACGCTGGTGTGCGAGCAGCCGACCTGCCCCTGGTTATTCTGACGTGTAACTCTGGGGTGACGGCGGCGGCGCTGGATCTGGCGTTGCGCGAGACGGGGTTGGCGAGGGAGACGAGGCTGAGGCTGTATGATGGGAGTTGGATGGAGTGGACGCGGAGGGCGGAGGGGGCGTTGGTGGTTAAGGATGGTGAGGAGGAGTAGAAGAAGTTATATTAGAAGTTCTTCATGTCTCCGGGTTTAATTGTAGATATTCATTCCCTTCGGCTTTCGTCAAGATACAGATACATAAGGTACCTAATGCAATAGCCCTAATTACCTAACCTGGGTGTCCAATAACGTTTCTCAATACAGTATAGAGAATCGCATGGAGATCCGATTCTGACCTGGATTCGGGGTCTTTTCGTTTCATACGCTCAGGATACTTTTCATCTGGCCCATTGAAGAAAACCACCTGCACCGTCATATCATCCCGTATGCGCTCGCACGACGGAGAGCCAAAGGCAAGACGGCCTGCGACCATCTCATGATGGTTTCCACCCAGACAATTCCGCATCAGATGCACCGCCACATTGTCATCCTGCACAGTGGTTCTCCCCTCTGCAAAGTCCCAGTTCTCTATGTTCCGCATTTGACCACCAAAGTCGAATGCTCCATAGTTGGGTTTGCTTTTCTCAGCTCCTCCCTCCAACCACCTCGCTACGAGATCCACCGCCTGCTGGTTCGACATGAAACTCCACAAGGCAGCCGTAGCCATAATCAGAAAAGACGGTCTCCCCGGATCAATCAACGTGCTAGTCACCACCGGCTCCGCCGTCAGATACGGGGGAGTCTGATAAACCTCTATCGGCGCCAAAGGTGGCCACCCATTAAACCTTCGCTGCACCTCGATTTGGAAGCTCAACGGCCACTTCCACGACCCATCGCCAAAGGCCCGCGACAGGGGCATCTCAAGCACCTTTCCATCTTTAATTGCCCAATCCTCCCCCGGGTGCTCCGCATAGAGCCGGGCAATCTCCGTCCCGTTACTGCACATCTGGTCGACCGACAAGGGCGTAACTTCCCATCCGTTGCCGTCGGGACATTTCTGGGCCAACACCGCGCGTGAATTGCCGGTGCACGCCACATGCAAGGTGGCCGTGGCAGGATCGTACAGCGAGAGCAACGCGCAGGAACCGGAATATGCGGGCACCAATTTCTTCACCTTCGTCGGGAAGGGGTTTTCGCTTCGAACTATATTCACGGCGTCGTTGATGATGGAGTAGTCGAGGTTCATGAACCCCTTGATGATCGCACCCTGCACTGCCTTGAGTGAGGAGCGCTGCGGCGTTTGGCACAAGCGGTCTCGCACAAAAGGCACCAGATGCGTCTTCAGGACTTGGGCTGTTTCGCTGCCCCTGTGGCCGTCAAATATTCCCCAGGCCAGCCAGGGGGCCTTCATTCCATGGAGAAGGGATCTGGCCGTGGATAGACTGGTCCTCGCATGGGCTATTGGACTCTGACTGGGCGCCGTCGTATCTGCGGACACCGGGCACGTTTTTGACGGGGACGGTATATGCGCCCTGCGAGAGGATCTGGGTCACTTGTTTGGGGGAAGGGCCTGGCTCGACGCTCCAGTGTGAGGTAGGAGGGCTCGACAGGTGTGGCACGTCGTCGTAGGTAGTTGTGCGAGTGAGTAACCACCAGAGGCCGAGTGTGCTGATTGCACCACCGGCTACAATACATTTCATGTAGGAGGAGCCAGAGCTCAGGGTGGAATATGCACGCGTCGACCGAATGAATGCTGTTGTCATGTATAGACGCGGTCGAGTCATGGCTGATAAGGACATGATTGTTATAATATCATAGTTTGATGATAAGTTTCTGTAGAGATAGTTATGGGAGAGAAGAGGTAGAAGATATAAAGACTGGAATGTTGTTGATTTGACCATTAAACCTGTCAGCAGAAGAAGAAGAAGAAGAAGAATCAGAAGAAGAATGATAATAATAATGGAAGCCGTTACCTTCGGTTCTTTCCTAAATAGTTCACTATGTCCATTAATTAGGTAGGTACCTACTAGTAAGTCTCTATTAACTTGCGTTTATCAGTAGATGTTATAGTCATGTGACTGTCCAAGCCCTGACAGCATATCCATGATACTATATCACTAAGTACTAACTTCATCATTCCTGGTCTGATAACTACACTACCTCAAGAGTCCTCGATCTATCGAATCAATCCACCTCCCCATCCACTGCCTATTCAACCGCTTCGCCTCATCCACCAACCCCAGCTCCAACAGCAACTGCACCGCCGACTGCAAAGCGCTGCTAACCCACGCATGCGTCGGCGCCGTATGTTCCCCAAGGAAGATCGTGCGATGTTCCATCCGATGATAAGCCGGAATATACAGCCGATGCTGCTCGACATCAGGCCGACACCAAGAAGTAGCCGTATACTCATCCTGCAACCAGCACAACCGCTCATAGTCGCCAGTATACAGCTCCATCGCCTGCTCCCCATGCAGCGCCACCACCGCATCAAGCACCGTCTGCACGTGCTCCTCATCCCCAAAACTAACCAGCCGGTCACTCCAGTCCCCGCCACGGTAGTGCATGATCAGCCCCGGCCGCGACTCGTTCAGCCCATACACCGGGTAATACAACGTGCCGACGGCCGCGCTGGGTGGCGTCGAAAACCCGCCCCAAATGGGCCGCGCGCCGTGTTCCCAGAACCGTTCGGAAAACAGCAGCGCAACCTTGCAGGCCGACCGGAACCGCAGTCCGGCTTCGCTGATCGCGCGCCCCAGCACCGACGAGAACGCTGGTAGATCCATGAACCGCGTCATCGTGAACGGCACCGCCATGATCGTGTAGTCGTAGTCTTTGGACTCGAGGGTCCGGTTCCTGACGGACGGATACCACGACAACCGCGTGGCGCGTCCGTCGTCTCGAGTAATAATAGGCTCGAGTTTCCGGATCTTGTGGCCCAGAGTCAATCTCCCGCGCACATGGGGAAGAAACGCATGCGACAATCGGCTAAACCCGCGGTCAATACACATCCATTCGGTCGTTCCATGTGAGCCAGCACTCCCGTCGAGTGCAAAGTTCGCGTTGTGGTACAGGTCATCCCAGAGCACGTCGTAATCCCCCGCAGTCCAGATCGCGTCGGTGACGTTCTGCCCGGCATGCAGCACATGGCGCATGGTGGCTTGCTCGCTCCAGTCGTCCAGGCCGTGGTCCATGGCCTGGCGGTGCGCACGCCACACGTCCCGCTGGATGGACTGGAGTGTCTCCTTGTGCAGGAGGAGGGCGTCCATCTGCGCCCGGCTGCGGTTGTATTCCGCCGTGGACATGGGCGAGGGCGTGTCGAGGCGCGGGTCCTGCGCGATGTCGGCGCGAGTGGGGATCCGCCCGTCGGGGTGTCGGCCGGTGCCTAGAGCTAGCAGCTCGTTGGGATGGTGCTGGATCCAGGGGATGAAGTCGATGCGCCATTGCGGGGCGTTGTGGTTCAGGTCGTTCAGCAGGGCGGCGAGCTGGAATACCATCGCGTGGTCGGTGTATTCGACGACCTCGCCGTCGGTGTAGTGGGCTCGCACTGGCAGGCGCATCGCGCCCATCTCGGCCCATTCGGAGCTGTTCGCAACGAACTTTGTGCGGTTGCGTCCACCGACGCGGTCGCTGGCCTCGATGATCTCCCAGTTATAGATGCCCACGCTGTCTAGCATAAGTGCTATGGCGAGGCCGGAGATCCCGCCGCCGACGATCGCGATGGAGGCATTCTTCGCTTCGGAATGGGGGGTGGTGGGGTTATTTGGGCTGGGTGGGATGGAGTTGACGCCGTCAAACCATGCACCGAGAGCGTCAAAGTCCTGTAGCTTGGGGGTGGCGGTCGTCGAGAGGGCAAGTCCCAGTGGGAGGAGCAGGTGGAATGGCTTCATGTTTGGCGAGGAGCTTTCATCCTTCCCTTGTGTGTCGCAGGCGAGAGTTTATAAATTACTAGGTAGTATTAGGGTCAAGGACCTTGGAGGGGGGGGTATGTACTTCGTAGTTGTCGATCAATTAAAACAAGACATTCATCATCTTTCATCATCTTCATTCTTCATCCCTATTTCCTATCCCTGTCTTGATTCCTATGTTCATCACCTGCATTGCTAAAGGGTCAATTTAGAACCAGCTATGTTAGAATATGCCGGACATATCTTACCTTAGCCAAAGTTATAATTTATAGATATTAATTCCGAGTTTTATCTGTGCATGTTGTCTTTGTCTGGGTGATGCCCAAAAGGTCCTGCCTGCACTTTGCCCTATGCGAGACGAATCTGGCGCTAACTTCAGACAGGATCAATTCTTAACCACACGTAACAAAACGCTTAGCTCCTGGAGCTTGTCGGTTATAGGTTCCTGAGGAAGTGGGACGCACAGTACATGAGGTATAGATGCGCGAGCTATGGATAATGACGAGGGCGAAAGGCATGGGTCGTATATAACTGGCAGGATTTCGAACGTGATAGGTAGAGGGGACAAACTGTATGATCGTTTGCAAAACTGTTAGCCATCATCCATTGCCAAACACGAAGGACTTACTGCAGACTCTCCCATCCAGTTTTGTAGTGTATAAAGAGTATCACCATGCAATAGGTTTACCAATTGACCGGAGGGTGAATGTGGTTATAAATGACAGATTCCAAGACCTGTATGATATTTGCAGTAGGGGATATCTATCAACAACCAAGCTCCCGAATATATATATAACAAAAAGAATGAAACAGGATTTGTCCTCCAAAAACACCTTGAAACACCGTCACCATTTTATAAGAAAAGAAAAGAAAAGAAAGGGTCATTATAATTTAGAACTTGGGGGCGTTCAAGGCCATCACGCAAAGCAGGCCAGCAACGAGACCAGCACAGGGAAGGGTAATGACCCATCCCCCAAAGATAAACAACAACTGGCTCCAGTTGACGGCCTTGAGATCGTAGTTCATCAGCGCGACACCGATCGCCGCACCAGTCAGGCACTGGGTCGTCGAGACCGGCAGACCCAGACGCGAGGCGACCAGCACCGTGATGGCGGCGCCGAGCTCTGTAGCGAACCCACGCGTCGGCGACATCTGAGTAATCTTGTTCCCCAGAGCGCGCATGATGTGGAAACCATAGAACCAGAAACCAGCACCCAGCAGCAGACCAGCGATAACCAGGAACCAGATCGGGGTCTCGGACTCGGTGTTGACCGCGCCGGACTTGTAGGTCGCGTACGAACCCGCCCAGGGGCCAACGGCGTTCGCCACGTCGTTGGAACCGTGAGCAATCGACATCATCATAGCCGAGACAACTTGGCAGTAGGTCCAGAGATGCTCGACGCGGTCATCATAGCGGCGGGCGCGAGAGTGGATGTCCCGCAGCTTGGCGGAGTCGTGGGTGATCACATCGCGAGTGACACCTTGGAGGAAAATATATTTGATCCAAGCGACATACTTGCGGGGGTTCAACCAGGTGAGATCCTTGACTGGGTCGAGGAAGCGCTCCTCGGGCTCGATAATGCGACGCTTGGGCTGAATCACGGGGCTAGATTGAGCCGAGTCGGCGGTGCGCTCCATATCCATGTCATGAGCTTCCTTGGTGTCGGGGTGGAAGTCGCCGGGGGTGGTGGTCGCACCAGTGGAGGTGGTCTGGTTACCTCCGGCACGAACTTCGCCGAAGGCATCCTCGTAGTAGCTGATGACGAATGTGTCGCGCTTGGCGGGGAAATAGAGCGGGCAGTTGTCCTTCAGCAGCCAGGGGCCCAGCGGGACGTGGTAGAATCGAACTCGGGTGTCCTCCATGACGAGACGGCGGTGGAAGTAGGGTAAGAAGAAGACGACGGAGATCACCAGACAGCCACCCAGAACACCCAGGATGATACCAGCGGCCTTGCCGGCACCAAACTCCTCGAGGGAGGGGGCGGTTGGGGCTTCGACGACGATAAACAGGGCGAGAATGGCACCGGTCACGGAGAGGTAGACGGGAATCAGACGCATGGCCCACTTGAAGGGGTCCTTACGCTCCAGGACGGTGTACTTGAGGGTTCCGAAGATGAGGGCGGAGAAACCACAGGCAATGGCAGGAGCAATGGCCCAGGAGGCGGCCGTCTGCGAGACACTCCCGCTCTCCCAACCCCAGGTAATCTCAGCTCCAGTTGCAAAACCGACGCCCACCAGGGCACCAATGATGGTCTGGGTGGTGGACACGGGCATTCCCTTGGCCGTGGCGAACATGAGCCAGACGGCAGAACCCACTTCAGCACAACCCATAGCCAGCATGAAGGTGCCAGGATTGCCCATGAACCGATCGGGGGTGATGATGCCGGACTTGATGGTGTCGGTGACCCGAGCACCCAGGGCGACAGCACCAACGAATTCGGTACAGATGGACAGAACACCGACGTGCCACATCTTCAGAGTCCGAGCGGCGACGGAGGTAGCATAGGAGTTGGCGACATCGTTAGCACCGTTACCGAAGGCACTGAAGACGAAGGCCATGGAGGTGATGGCCAGGATCCAGTCATATTTGGCGGTGATCTCGGGAATCATGATGGGCGGGGGAGGAAGGATGAAGGAGACGGAGAGAGAGGAAGAAGAGAAGTTTTTCAAGGAGAAGGAGAAGAAATCTCCAATCCAACAGGAGAAGAGCAAGTAGTAAGTGGAAGGGCGAGACGGAGACGGTTGATGTTGATGTTGATGGGAGAGAGAAGGAAGAAAACCCCCGACGAGACACTGCTCAGGTTAAGTATTGTCTGAGCCTGACCCAGCACGACTTGGCTTGACTTCTCATACTTACTTACATTACAAGCCATGGAGCAGAACGTGAAAATGCCCTCCGCTCTCATTGGCTCCGGGCTCTTGCAGCGCCCAGAGGAGCGGACTTGGCGCCGAGGACACATGGTTCCGCCAAGCCCTAATCCAGCCCACTTTGTCAAGCGGAATGCGCCAATCACACGCCGCTGTCGAGCACGTTCCTGATCGACTGGCAACGACCAGGGTGGGCTAAGAGGCCTTGGAAGCTGCACATGTGCGCTTGGCTTCATACATTCAGACTTTTTTTCCCTCGCCTCCCTCTCTTTCGGGGCTGTGCACACACGACCACTTTTCGTTTCTTCTCCCTCATCCTACCCAAGTAGGCTTAGGGCCTTCCCACTTGCTGAACTCAATGACAGTTGCTCTTGTGCTCTTCCCAAGGGTCTCCATATCGCATCCGTCCGGCCACCCAACCACACGCTTCCAGTCGACCACGATCATCCAGACTCGGTTCCTCATCTTGAAAAATATCTCATGATTGCTTCCGGAATCACCGGTTTAATTAGATGATATCGGCGGTGCTGTGACACTGGCCAAGATGGCCTGCGCGCCACTCGGGGAACTCCTGGTGAGAATCTCGATAACAACCAACATAGAGTATATACCTAGGCAGTAAGGCTTTGCTTGACGGGTTCTCAAAACTCAACCCTGCACCGAGGACGGGCTGAAGAGAATTTGGAAACACCCTCTACGGGGGTGCTTCCGTAGAGGGAACACAACACGCATCATGCCGTCCGGATAACGGGAGTGGTGTGTAGCCTTGGGCCTAGGGAAGTGGTTTCAATCTATGATTGATCACACGCTTGTCCCCCGGGGTGGATGAATTGAGTTTACATATATACGTACCATATAGATACCCCAGTTGACAAGGATATCTCCGACGATGATCATCATTCATTTGGATAACATAACCAAATCAATCATCATCTTGAACCATACGAGAGCATCTGACAACCCATGGTTTCTTGGTTCAATCTGGTCCTTGTATGAAATCCTCAACTGCAGGCGGCAAGTCAAAACACTGGTTATTTGCCGATGACATGTAGTAGTCAGCATTCCGAATTTAGTTGGTTGGTTGAATATCTCTCCGACAAGATAACTTCTACCCCTTGCGTTATTGCCTTATAAATCAATGCACTCACAGTCAACGCATGATATGTAATGTATAGATTGTATTAGACTCAGACAGATACCAGATATGTATATACACACCACGCCCTGATACTCCCAGCGAATGGCTTCGATTCCCCGCAAAGAAATAAATATTAACACGCCCGTATCGCCTGACAAGCTTCGAGGTGATTCTCAATCTCATACATAAACCGATTTGAATCTTTTAGAAAACTCCGACGATAGCTGGGACACCGATGGCTGGCGAGCAGTGCGCCTCGACAGGAAACATCCACCGCATACCGGAAGAACCCTTTGTTCCCCCGGACATCCGGGTTGTGTTGAATCATGCGATCGATTCGACTGGCATAACTGATGCAGCTAGCACAGTATGCATCTCTATCCCGCGCCTCTGGCGGTGGCCGGTGGGCGTAGAAGAAGATGATGCCTGCAGCCTGGTCAGCCCCGTTTGGTGGGGGGAGGGGAAAGTTGAAAACCGACCACCGCCTAGGAGAAACAAGCACAACGCAGAGAGGATGATGGAAATTCGAGGGAATTTCATGAGATCGGATCCATTTGGGTATGTATTATATATTAATTAATATATGAAAATATTCATCCCTCATGGTAGATCGAGGATCGATATTCTTGATTATCCTCGTGGCTGAGTCCGTGTGGCTGAGTCAGCAGGTTAGTACTGCCGAGGTTAAACAAACAAACAAGACAAACGAGATATATGGTGTATAGAAGGTATATTAACAATTAACAATATATATATATATATATATACACCAAACAATCCATCTCATGAAGAAGCTTGCAATATCTCGCTCAACTCATCCGAAATCGGATACTCCAGCTCCTCCGGAAGACCAGCCCGCGCCGCCTCAACATCCCCATCCTTCAAATACTGTTCAATCTGCCTCATCTTTTCCGTCACATCCGTGATCGAAACAATCCAATCATCCACATACTGATCCACCGATTCCCCGCCCAGCCCGATCTGGATGGCACGATATCCCAACGGCCGCAAAAGCACGTCCCGTTCGGGATCCCACTGGACGCGTACGGGGCTCTTGCGCAGCTTCTCGCGGAATTGAGCCGTATCAGTGGCGCCGTGGCTGAGACATGAATGGCGAAGCGCCCATTCGAAGCCTTCGCGGGTGATCTCAATCGCCAGCACACATTCCTGGTGTGTCTTGGTGGCCCATCCGGACCGGTACGCCATCCATAGGAATGAGGGCTTGATCCAGGTCATTCGCTCGCGTCGGAAAGGGGGGACGAATTTTTGAGCGCCGACTGCTGCGTCAGCAATTGTGGGAGAGTATGCTTGGTAGACGGTGATGGTTTTGGCGGTGAATTTGGCCCGGATCACGCGGTAGTCATTACCAGGTCTTGGTGGTTTCTGGGGCTTTCTCTGTGAGGACTCCATGGCTTATCATTCAGTTCCGAAATTAAGAAACGACACAAGAGGAATTGGTCGTGATGAGTATGAAAGAGCGGTTTTATTGATTTCTCTGGGATAACGGCTGACCGGGTGGCCTTCTATTTAGATATGTACTTCTTGCAACACAGCCTCTCCCTCATGACTCACTCGAGTTGGGTCGACGTCGCTAAGTCATGATCCTTTCTCGTATTGACCAGACTAGCCTGATGGTGGATGTGTCTCATTCGCCGACGGGAGGCATGCTGTGTCGTGATGATGCCTTTCAATCCCTAGTGTTTCTACAAAAAGAAGCATTAGCTTATTTAGGGTATGCATAGTGGCTCAGTAGCAAAAAGCTTCGCGTCTCAGCTTCAACCCTATGAAATCGAAATTCCGGCCCAAAAAGGCAACCAAATGGAATGCTGACCTCCCACAAAGCAAGGGACTATTGTTTTGAATGCAAGCCTGGGATACCTTCATACCTTGGGTTTCCCTTCGCCGTCAGCCTGTGTAACCTCTGCTGACCGTGCATATATATAGGCAAACAAGGTATGCGTTATACATCCCAGAGAGGTAGACCCATATGACATTACATGTCATATATATATATATATATACGTACCTCCTATATACCAAAGTTGAACACCACCACCATCCCCAACCATCCTAAAAGAAAAGAAAAGAAAAAAGAAAACAATGGGCGATCTCACCATCCCATCCTGGCTTCCTCCCCCCTCCGCCCTCAGCATAGTAGTCTCCCGATACAAAGAACCCCTCGACATCTGGGGCGACGTGGCGCCCAACGTCTACCTATACGCGAAGTTCGACACCCCACAAGTAAACGACAGCATCCCCCACGACTCATTCCGGCACTACGAGCTCCTCCCCAACGCCGGCCGCGAAGGCCAAACCTACTGCCACCACATCTACACGCACTATGACAATCTCGAGCCCATCGTGATCTTTTCGCAGGGCGACCCGTTCGACATTCTCGTGCCGCAGACCAACAACACGGAACAGCTCGTGCGCACCGCCCAGGAGTCGTTGCTCCAGGACTTCGACCCCGTCACCATCTACAACTATGACCTGCTTCATGATGTGGCGGAATGGGGGCCGATCGATTGGTCGAGCCCCGAGGAGGGGTACTGGATTACGCCGAAACAGCTGGAGACTTTGACTCCTGCGCCGTATGATATGGCGGAGTTCTGGCAGCGGTTGTTTTTGGAACCGCACCCTGTCGCTGTGAGGGTGTTGCATGGGGCGGTCTTCGCCGTGCGCAGGGAGACTATTTGGCGCCATCCACCGGAATTCTATCGGCGGTGTTTGGATCAGTTTGCGGACGCGGGGAAGAACGCAGTGAACCCCGAGATTGGGTTTTTTATGGAGAGGGCCTGGTTGGCGGCATGGAGTAAGGGCAATTGGAAAGATCGGGTTGAAATACCGTGAGTTGATTTGATTTATCTATAGAGTTGGGGGTGTTCAACTACCACCAGCCGAACGGCATTTCAAATGTCTCTTGAACCGAGGGTTGATCCTCTTCAAGAACTCATAGACACCCACTTTTTGCCCCTCAATAGATCAGGATATATATACCATATATTCATAAGATTCAAAAAAAAAAAAACAAACACCATAATGTTCACTCTCTCCACGCTGAAGAATTCCCTCCTCGCTCTCTCCTGTCTGCCGCTCATCTCCCTTCCCGCAATCGCGACATCTCCTCCTTCGCCAGCCCTCACATTCCTATACACCGCGTATGTCGAATGCGATGGCAATCTCATGCGATCCGAGGGACCCTATGGCACGCGCATGACCATTCCCATCGTGGGAGGGAACTTTACCGGACCTCATCTCTCGGGTGAGTTAGTTAGTTATACTACTTTCTAGTAGTTAGCTACTAGTTGTGTTCTCTCTGTCCCATCCCTGTTCCCACCCCCCCCCATGATAGAATCCAAGAATAAAAAGGAAAAAAAAATATAAAAAAATAAATGAATATTGACCTTCTAATTAATTCTACAGGAACTATTCTGAATGTCGGCGCCGACTGGGGCGTGGTAGATCCGCAAACCAAGATCTTCTCGGCGGATACGCGATACAACCTGCGCACCAACGACGGCGAGGGCATTTTTATCCGCACTTCAGGGCCAACGTCGCCGTCAGGACCTCTACATTTACGTCTCATATTTGAGACGGGAAGTCGGAAGTATTACTGGCTGAATCACATTATTGGTGCGTAGATCATCATCATCATCATCATCATCATCATCACCCCTAGAGATAGACTACTAACCAAGGTTGAGAGCAGCGATTGGTACATTGACCCCGGTTAAACTGACGGCGACAGGCTCGACATTACGTATTGATGCATGGAATGTATGAAAAATTTATTGATTCTCAATGCTGCAACTTGACATGGCTGACATTAATGACAATGACAATGACAGATGGCTTCGGATTGGAACTCGACCTCCGTTATCTTCGACTAGGGATTACCGGTGCAATTAAACATGAAGATCCCTTGCTCGAGTGCTGCAAGCAAGTGGAGATCAGTATGCTTTCCTATAGGACTGGTAGAAGGATCCAAGAGTCGGTCAGACCCTATAATGCCAACGGCAATGCCGTACCGATACGATTGTGGTTTACTCCTTTAAAGCAAAACTATATCTCCGTTATGAGGAGGTAGGGGATCTTGTAATGGTCAATAGGTTGTTTGTACTAGTGACCATGCAACTGCTCACTGATATTGTTCATGTACATCACGACTGTTAGGAACCGTACATAGCACTTGTGTCATGAAGGTATAAATATGAAATACGTATTGAGCAAACCCCTGAGCGCTCTCACTAAAACGATGGTGTCCTGAATAGGGAGAAAAACCGTGGTCAGACTATAAGTGCCTGTATAACATAACATACATGCATCCTACGGGATCAAGATAGTCCTTCGCTTTCCAACCCAGCAATCAGAACAGGTTAGGCTGCGGTCTAATAAAGAGCCCGATCCGAATAGGCTCTACCTGTTTGTGACACCATCAATCTTCACATCGTTGTACAATGGTGGGTCTACCGGACGGAGGCTCTGCAGACCAACAGTTCCAGTCCAAAATGCCAGGGTATTGGTCCGGAGGGTTCCACTAATAAGTAAGAAATGTAGATATTGCATCAGAAGTTTAGATCATTCATAGCGCGCCCTGACTAATGTACGAGGGCAAACAGTAAAAAAAAGCTTGGAAATATACTATGCATGCTAGAAGAAACGAGGTCTCGACCAGGGAATAGAAAGAAAAGAAAAGAAAGAAAGAGAGAAAACAGCCAACAAAGGGGTAAAAAAAAACCACATTAATTACAGAGATTTACCACTTCATATTGCTTATTCCGGCTTCTGACCCGTCACAATATGGACCTTAGAGTATAGATGGTTGGACAAATCGCGGAGGTCGTTGCGCATGCCGGCCACCAGGACCTCGATCTCCTCGCGCTGCCACCCGAGGACCCGGCTGAAAAGGGCGTAGGTGTAGGGTCCGACCGCCTCGAACATGTTGACCTGGTGGTATTTGCCGAGCTCCTTGAGCTTGGGATCTTTGGGCCAGGGGCTCTGGGGCAGCTGTTTGATCGTTAGCAGGCGGGGCCTTCCAGGAGTCAGGTTACAACGGACCTTATAGACGTCATCTTTCACATTGACAAAGCCGGCTTTCTCAATGCGTTCCTTCCAGGTCAAGACGGTGGTCATGTCCTTGCCGAATTTCTTAGAGCCCTCATGCATGCCCACAACGCCCTGCATGAGACTTTTGGCCTTGAGATGGGTGTCATCGTCGGAATAGGCGTTAACTTCGATCGAGGCGATCTCGAACCAACCGCCGGGCTTCAGGTTCTCATAGGCTTGACGGAAGAGTCTATCGTGATCGCGGATCGAACCCTCCAATTCCCGGCCATGAACATAGTCGAAGGGTTGGCTATAGGACCAAGGCTGTTCAAAATCGTCGACCTCAAAGCGACAATTCGGAGGGATCCTATGTGGAGCGAGAGTCAGTCAGTGGAAAAGAGACAGAAGCACGTGTGGGACGGCCGCATACCAGGCAGGTTGGATGGGACTCAGGTCGTTTCCTGGTGAATTTATGTCAGTACGCGTCGGGGAGACAAAGGATGAGATGGAGCGTACCGATGACTTCGGCTTCGGGGTGTTCGCTAGATTGCTGGTTAGTGTTGCGGGTAGCGCCACTGGGGGGTAAGAAAAGATCTCACTCCGCAAAGTCAATGGCCCAAATGCCGGTTCCTGTACCAATATCCAGCACGCGGCCGGCGTTCTTGACCGGGGCGCGACACAGCTCTCCCTTAAGCAACATGCGATAGATGTGATGGCTCTGTTGTTATTGTTGTCAATGGAGATGTCGGGGGGTGATTCGCAGGTGGGCGTGCGTTGAACTCACCAGATCCATGCGATCTTGTTCTTGTTCGTCGTTGGGCTATGATCGAGAAGCGGGTTAGACGGGAAGAGGAATCCGGTTGTGGGGGAAGGGCGTACCAAAACATATTCTCCTTCGTGGTATGAGTGATATCGGCGACCGTTCTAAAGGGATGTTTTAGTTGGATAGTTTGTTATTGATACGATGGGCGCAAATACCTCATATCTGTGGGTGGAGGGATTGATTAGCGGGCCGAAAGTTTAGGAGGGATGGCGATTTGGGTGGGAACATACTGGTAGTTCATAGCACTGGACGTGATACTGGTGGTATAACTGGCGTCGCCCAGACTAAAGGAGATGATTAGTTTAGTTGTTGGCGAGGGAGAGCGATCGGGTACATACGAGCCGGCGAAGGTAGAATCGTTGTCATTGAAGTCCTAAGGAGGGGTGGAAATAGTTTTTGGTTAGAGGTGGAATTCCCGGGGGTCAGTAGAAATCGAGAAGACAAGACGCACATCGGGTTCGATGATGGCGGGGCCATGTTGTTGTTCATGTGCAGACATGATGTTGGTGTTTATTAGGTAAGAATGAATATATGGAATCCAACTGAATTAATTAATATAAAGATGATAATAATGAAGAAGAGGAGGGAGGGAGGAGGGGGGAAAAGAAGAAGTAGTGGTGACTCGGGAGTGACAGACAGCCAGACAGTTTAAGATGATGAAGAAGAGGGAACGAGCGAACAAACAAAACTAGCAGAAAACTAACAGTAGTTGCAACGGATGTGCCTTCCCCCCTGCCGCCGCCCGGTTGATTGGCCGGGGAGCTGCGCTCGGGCTCCACCGGGGGAGTTCTCGATTGGGAAGGAGAGAGAATAGTATTATTATTTATGATTGTTCATGATTTATTAGTCATTGGTACGACTGAGGGATTCGGATTTATTTACCAGATAATTTGCGCAGATAAAAGAATGAGAAGAATGATAATCTAAGAAATATCATAGAATTAAATACTCTAGTATACTTGGGAAGTAATTCCAATCAATCATCTGGATCGGATTTGTTCGTTATCCACGGGTCAAAATCCCTCTCCTCCCCACTTCCACTTCTTCGCCATGTGGGAAGTGGAACTAACTTCCTTCATTATTCTGCATATTCCGATTATCCTGGAACTTATGAGCAATCGTACCTCCAGTCGTCTCGTACCTTTGTCATCTCCTTCCATTTCCATCTTTCCATCCTTCTCCAACTCCACCAACTCTTTCCATCCCGAGACACTTGCAGATCTCGAACCGTTGACATGAAAAATCAAAAGGCGCAGTTGCATTTTTAGTTCATCGTTAGTCCCTCTTTTTATCGAGAGAGACCCTTGGCGTCTCGCCAGAAGATAAGGGCTAATCTAGATCTTAGGTATGTAGGTTAAGGAAAACATCATATGACATAATAGGGCATGACATGGCATGGCATGACATCGTGCAGGGCATTCACTAAGCCCTACAGATATCCAAGCTATATTTCAGCCATATATACCTACATTCATATGCATCATCAACATGGAAGACACCTCCATTACACCTATGATTCCATCGTCTCTTTAAATGCCGCGGGGTCAAAAACGGCACACTAAGCCAAGAGCTAGATCCATTTGTCATGACCTCGTATTCCATTCAGATGGAGGGGGGGAGCTCATTCCTCCTCCTTTCGACCTTTACTTGTCTGAGTTCCACCAAGACTCCTAGACTCCTCAGGATAAAGCCATAATCTCCAGAGTATAAATATTTCCGCGTCCACCTAGATGGTGGGTGTTCCGCACAGTAACGGCTGTCGTGCCTGTATTCAACGTCACATTAAGGTACATACATCCCTCTCTCTCTCTCTTTCATTCTTCATTCTTCATTCTTCTCTGTGTCATCTACCACTAACCACTCTTCCTAAATAGTGTGACCAAACTCGCCCAGAATGTCGTCACTGCCAGACAAGAGCCATTCGATGCCCAGGATATCGGAGGATCCTCCGGTTCTACCACTTTACCCCTAGAGAAGACGAGTTTACCGATGCCAGCGCACTGGAAAACTCAGTAGCACGCCCAACGATGGACGAGGCCGTGGCCCCGAATCTAATATTCGAAGCCCTCGATATCCAGCTGAAAGAAAACTTCGTCAGCATGATCGACGTCACCTTCCCCGTCACCTATGCCACCTTTTGTCGCCGAGTGAACCCTAATTGGGTGAGCTTCGTCCACCATCATTCCAAAGCCCAACCGATCGCGCTAACACTGAGTTTCCGCTGTCTCAGTACCTGGTACCTGGCGGTTCGGCACCAGGACCAGGAAAAGATCCACGCCAGTCGCCACATGTACAATCGTGCACTGCGGTGTCTTGCCGACCTACTTCGCCATCCCACGACGATCACATCGGATTCCACACTCGCCTGTGCCATCCTCTTGGGCGTGTATGAGATGTGGGATGGTATCAGCGCCACCTCATGGGTCATTCATGCCCGCGGTATCAAAACTTTGTTCCAACTGCGCGGGCCCGAAGCCCACCTGGACGGATTTGGCCGGACCTTGTTCACCACATATCGCTCCTTTCTCGTCGTAGATGCCTTCCAGCATAATGAGACGTGCTTTTTGGCGGATCCCGACTGGAGAGAAATGACCTCGCACGCTCTCGGCGTGGAAGAGAGGGACGGAAAAGGAAGCTGCTTAGGTGATGTGACCGAAAACCTGTTCAATGAGATCATCTTGTGCCCCGGTTTTCATAAACAAACACGCGACCTAATTTCGCATGGGGGCTCCGAGTCATCGCGGGACACTCTGATCTCGGAGATGCGTCGCAGTCAAAGCGTCTTACGACGTCTCCATCACGAACTGATACTAGTCCAGAATGACCCCGACAAGGCTCAACCGAGCCCAAACCGGGGGGAAGTGGAGGCGCCATTTCCGGCTCATTTCGTGCCGCCTATAACTCGGTTCAACCTTAAAGGGGTTGACTCGGCTCTAGCTTTACTTCATCAGTTACTGGCCCTTTTGGACGCTGACAGGCGTCGAACTTCCAGCTTACATGAGGGATATTCCGCAGGAGTGGAAAACCCTTGGGGCGCGGTCGCCCTCCGCTTACCAGGACCCATTGAAGATGATGGAAAAGTCGGCAAAAAGCCTCACGACTGGCTTGACCATATTGCAATGACAATGGGGGTGTTGTCAATCACTTGATGACCGAAGAGGGACGAAAAGATGTTAATGATCGCGACAATTTTTTTGAACTGGCTGAATTGCCTTTTTTTTTTTAAAAAAATTCACATGTTGAACGAGGAATTCGAGTCACATATATCTGCTAATAGTGAGGGTTTCAAGGATATGGCTTGCAGGATGAATATTGAGTATCCAGGAAGGCGAGTAACTATAATCTATACCTAATTTTCTCAGTGCGTTTATGAATGATGAAACAGAACATGGAGGATGAATCAAGTTTTATATCAACACAGGCCATAAGCACCAGTAAGTAAAAATATGTATGATCATGGGCTCACGATCCATTGCAGAGAAAGCCGAGCCTTGTGGCTTGGCCAAGTCTAACTTTGTTCCATGGTGCATTGTCCCCTCTCTATACATATTCCTCTCAAAAGGTTCGTTTGCTTACTTCCCCATATTCCCTGCATCGGGGCGACCCGAACCCGACAGCAACACACTCCACCCATACCCACGGCCTGGTCCGAATAAATGCAAATATCCATATATTCATCAACCGACTACCTAGGTACTAGAGAGGTACCCATGCAATTAGCATTCTCATAGCCAAGGCCAGATTTTGTGAAGAGAATCGTAGCAAAGCTACTGGCTTCGGCGGGACCCAGGAGATAGTAAGGCTAGGGAATTCAGGTAATCAATGATGATTTGATTTTCAACTTGCTAGCAGATATACTTACATTCGGCATGATAATAATATCTAGAGCAAGAGAAGACCAGGAAGCCCTGGTTATTGATTGATATAGATCTGACGTGAAGCGGACGGACCGAAACCGAAAAGGAGCCACCTGGAAGAGCCACCGATGATATTCGGAGTAGCCCGAAACCCAATCATATCATTTCTTCTACTCCTTCGTCGTTTTCCATCCTTTCTCCTCTTCTATTTTCTTTTTGTCCAAGACAAAGGCCATGACCACTCCCCGTATAAGCCTTCGAAGCATTGGCCGATGATGGAAGAGCCATCAGTCTAGCCACCCTCCCACGGTCGCAGTACTCTTCCAGGACATTGAGCCTCCAGTCATCAACGGTGTTCGAAAGCCTCGCAAGCCAGGTGGTATGTACCAAACCGAGATAAAAAAACCCCCCGATGAAGATGAAGTCTCCAGATTCTAACGATTCGCAACAGGCTACCAAGATTCCGGCGCTGATATCGCCTTCAACCTGCGCGCCAAATGGCGTCAAGGTAGTGACCGCCAATGCATCACCGTCAGCTCAGAATCACGAAGGCTGGTGTTTCCCCGACACTACCGAAGGCATTCTCTCCGCGGTTCAAAAGGGCGCTACGCATCTATGGGCGAACACCATTGTTTTAAACTCCCACTCCCTCCAAGCATCCGAGACCCTAACCCCGTATGCCTCAGACCTCTACATTGTGGGCCAACCGCCCCGTCTCGTGGAGAATTTCGACGACAAAGCATACCTCAACGACAAGCTTCGTGAGCTTGGAGGGTTCGACATGCCCCGTGCGTGGATCATCGATGACACCAATGGTATTGACAATCTCATCCAGTCGATTGACCGGTTTCCCATCGTGGGGAAGCCCGTCCGCGGCCGAGGCAGTCACGGCGTCAAAGTGTGTCACAACGAGCAGGAACTCAGGCAACATATCGAGGCCCTATTCTGCGAATCCCCTTCGGTCATGGTTGAGGAGTTTCTGGCCGGCGAAGAGACAACCATCACTGTGATGCCTCCGTCCCCAAATCGCCCGGAGTACTGGAGTATGCCTCCTGTTGTGAGATTCAACCATGCGGATGGCGTCACGCCATATAATGGCACTGTTGCGGTGACAGCGAATTCGCGCGTTGTCAGCGAGAAGGAACTGAATGACGCCGCTTTTTCTAAACTTATGCACCAGTGTGAGCGGGTGGCCAGGGTTATCGGGGCTACTGCGCCGATCCGTATCGACGCTCGGCGATTTGGCCAGGGAACACCATTTGCACTTTTCGATATCAATATGAAGCCGGTAAGTTTCTTCGATCGGGGGGAGAAGTGGAGATAATTGTTTTATCATTAACCCTTGATTGTTGGAACAGAATATGACTGGCCCAGGGCGTCCGGGACGTGAAGACCAGGCAAGCTTGACTGCTCTCGCTGCTGCTGCGATTGAGTGGGACTATCCAACGCTATTGCAGAATGTCCTCCGATGCGCACGGCCCGCGGCTACAAAAGCCCGTTCTAGAGAGTCATCGTTTCTCTGGTTGGTATTGGCGACTGGTGAAGGCACCTATAAAATTGGCCATCGGGGCCTGTTCGTTGTTCGAATGTATCCGATATCGAGTAAACAATAAAATACGCCTAGTATCGGGTGGGTTTAGGACAAGCCCGTCGTCAAGATTAAGGCAGCTTGTATCGATTGGAACAGGAAGGAGAGCGGGCGAGGCACACTCGTTGAATCCATAGCCATAAAATACACCAATGGACATCGGTACGACCCGATGGCGGGAGGGTACCAGGACCAGCTGCAAATCTCGAGAGAGCGCTCCTTTGTAGGTGTGTTGGTCAAGCTCGGCGCCGAGCCACCATTTTCGTGGATTGAGGGCCAGGATGTCGGCGATGACCGAGGTTTGCAACTGTGGGTTGGTGCACTTCAAGGCGAGGTGGCGGAGGAGGAGAATTTATCTTGGAACCCGACTGCTGGGATCCTGGTGACATAGAGAGAGAGAGAGAGAGAGATAGATAGATTTCATTATGCCCAGATTGATAGCTGCCCATCGGCGCTCTTCCCGGGTCACTAGTGGCCGATGATAATGATCAACAGCTCCCACTAATAATCCACGCCAGACATTGGTATACTGAGGCCCCAAGACCTCATATGAGTAGATAAAAGGGTGAAATATCAAGGAGTTACTATAGATTACAGTTTCCTATCAACTGCCTGCCAAGTCCGCGGATTTCACTACTATAGTACTTAGTTGGTTGCATGTCTCGAAAATAGAGTATCAAATAGAGATGGTCCATAGGGGGGAGTCTCGAAGATATCAAATCTTGTAATTAAGAAAGCCGGATAGTTCTTTTCCTGTCTAACGTCCACGCGTATATACGTGTATGCAGGAATTAATCTGTACTCTACTTCCTAGTCATCAAGATCTTGGCAAGGCCAAATAGGGCACTAAAGTATGACCTAGAGACCTACCTAGGCATTCCTTTACTGGATCCTAAATAGCGCGGGGAATCCAGGGGGCCCGTGAACGAATCCAGAGGTAAAAAAGGGATAGATAGGGGCCTTTTGGACTCCTGAATCAAGCAAATCAAATTGAGAGAAATTTGCTAGTCTCCCGTCATTCACCTTGCATGTCTCATAATGGTGTCACATCTGGCGGCGAGAGATATATGCAAGTGAGGTAATCTATGCAACGCATTCCTCGAGAATGTACATCAATCACGAAAACTGGTGGCGCCGAGTCTTCAGTAGGGGAGATGTGACATTCTGTTTAACTATCAAAGTCCCATGATATAGGCAATGGGCAACACTTGGTCAATTTCTCAATTGATCTCCTTTCCCTAAACAACACCATAGTACATCCACCGGTCTACTCAAGACTTCCTTGGACTTTTTCATCATGATAGTAATTCTTCTATTTGCCATATTCATGGTGTATGGAACTTGGCAGTACTCCATGCGATATCAAGAGGTCGAACATACAAAGCAGCCCCCAATGCTTCCGTACTATCTTCCTGGTCAGAACCGACACACTTTTTCCGAGTTCAAGATACATGCACTAATTAGTCGAGTAGGTCTTGGTCATACCTTTTCATACCTGAGAAAACCCAATAAGACTCTTGAGCACGCGATGTATTGCCCTAAGCTTGTCGTTACGCCTCGATTGCAGGGACTGACAACTAGCAGGAGATACTTCAAAAGCAACAAACAACCATTCAAAATGATCCTCTCTGGGCAGTTGACATACATCGTTCTCGACACTCCTCATATCCTGGAATCCTACAGACATGCGAAGGAAATATCGTTTGACCATTTTATCAAGTTATTGATGATCTTTGCAGGTGTGTCGAAGCCAACACGAGACCATTTGTGCTCAACAGGCGATGGGCCGCAGAATGGTGCTGCCATGTTCCGCAAGGTCATAAACACAGCTTTGTTCCATGGCCAAGGGGACAATAATGTGTCTCTGAGGTATCGCACCCTCCTACAAGACGCGTTGCAACCTAGGGCACTACTTTATCGTCGGCCTGCGATAACTATCCCGGGGCGATTGTCGGTCTCGAATTGGACCATGGATCTAATGACCTCAATGGCGTTTAATAGCCATCTGGGCAAGACTTTTTTGGACATGCATCCCGAATGTCTTGATTCCTTTAGGATTGTGGCTCATGATGCCTGGGTTCTTGGTTTTGATTGGCCTATCAATTTGGTATCCAAGCCCCATTTTCACCGAGACAAAATAGTCCATGCTCTGTCTCAATACTACGAGCTTCCCCAGACACAAAGAGCGGACCAGATCCCGTTTCTTGGAGAAATAGAAGGCAGCTTGCGGTCTCAAGGAATACAAACGCCAGACATTGCAGCGCTAACATTCCAGATGCTTCTCGCGTGAGTGAAAGAGTAAATTGTCTTACTGGTGACTACCTGGCTAACAGATTGGTAGGATAGGTGGCAACCCACCGCGTGCTGCTTTTTGGCTTCTATCTCACATATTGTACGACAAGACCCTTTTAGACCAACTGCGCGCAGAGTGCGCTACAGCTTTTGACAAAGGGGCAAATGAACAGCCAGATATATCAGTACTATTGGATCAATGTCCGAAGCTAAACGCCGCATTCCAAGAAACATTGCGTCTGTATACTGGGATTATCTCGATGAAGCGCTTGGTCAATGACACAACCATTGGTGGCTATCATCTCCAGCGAGGCGCCGACGTCCTGATACCTTACCGATTCGTTCATCTAAATCCAGAACTTTGGGGAACTGATTGCAAGACCTTCAACTGTCAGCGCTTTCTGCATAACCCATCATTTGCGACAGCCAATTTTTACCGGCCCTTTGGGGGCGGATCGTCATACTGTTCGGGACGGAACATTGCGCGACAGATCGTCCTCTCCTTTGTGGCCACTGTCATCACTCGCTATAATGTCGAGGTTGTGAACGGCATTGAGTCTCAGCCATTTCCAAAGTCTGACGAGGAAGCATTTACTTTTGGACTTCTCCCTCCTGCTGTAGGGCAGGATATAGAAATCATGGTGAGCCGTCGAGAGTAACTGCGTAGGTAGCGTACGTAGCATTGCTTATGCAGAACAGCTTCGATTACCTAGCCTGGAATGCACTACTATCCTCACTTAGAGCTCAATTATTACTTATTATATATTTTACTCTGTACAATCATAGTAATCGTGTCTGCATACTTCATGGCCGGCTTACATAATACAGATGCAGTTCCATGGGCATGATGTCGATACGGCAGGCGGTGAAGCACTGCCGGCACGACTAATTTTGATATCGATAGTAAGTTGCTCCGCTTAATCCCAATTTTTTTTTTTTTTCAGCATCAACGCCCAACGATGGTGAAGTCTTATCTGTAGGTTCTCTTACATATTCCCGGTATCTTGCTGATATAACTCTCTAACTTGCCCAATAACAGAAAATTCGAGCACGCGAACACGTTCGGGCTCGTCGCATCCGGCTCGTCTAATGCGATCTGGAGTCGCGACGATGAACTCGCCGCAATTACTGGTCGTCAAACAGGCTCCGGCCGAGCGATTGTCGGTGCCAGTGAGGAGGTTCTCTGCTGGGATATAAAGAAAGGCGAGCTACTTGGGAGATGGCGAGATTCCGCGTGTAAAGCACAAGTCACTGCGATCGCCCACAGTCAGACGGATGAGGATGTTTTTGCCGTTGGGTAGGTCCCCCCCTCCCCCCCTCTTAAGATAACAGGACAGGCCCGTCAAAATTCAGTACGACATACTTACTCTTATTTGTCTAGATATGAGGATGGTAGCATCCGTATCTGGGATTCAAGGACTGCCACCGTGATCATCTCCTTCAACGGCCACAAGTCGGCTATTACCCAACTCGCCTTCGACCCCTCCGGTGTCCGACTCGCAAGCGGCTCGAAAGATACCGACATTATACTCTGGGATCTGATTGCGGAAGTAGGCCAGTTCAAACTTCGGGGCCACACCGGCCAGGTCACCTCGCTTCATTTCCTGGTTCCTTCCATCGAGCTTCTCAATGAGGCAGGGCTCGGCGAGCATGCTGGTTTCTTATTAACAACTGGCAAGGATGCGCTGATCAAAGTCTGGGATCTTGCTTCGCAGCATTGTATCGAAACCCATGTGGCACAATCGAATGGAGAGTGTTGGGGCTTGGGTCTTTCCCCCGATCAGAGCGGGTGCATCACTGCCGGTAACGACGGAGAACTTAAGGTTTGGTCGATCGATGAGGGCGCAATGCTTGAAATCTCGAAGGAGAAAGTTGGGTCGGAGGACCGCAGAATCCTGACTGAACGAGGCACCTTGTACCGAAATGGAAAGGATCGCACGATTGGAATCAGCTTTCATCCTCGAGCCGACTATGTGGCGTTCCACGGATCTGAAAAAGCAGTCGAGATCTGGCGCATTCGATCACAGACAGAAGTCCAAAAGAGCTTGGCGAGAAAGCGCAAGAGAAGAAAGGAGAAGGAGGCCCAGCGTGCCGCAGAGAAGGATGAAGCCGCTGCACAGGGCGAGGACGACAAGACTGAGGATATTTCTTCTGCGCCTGTCTCAGAAGTCTTCGTCCCTCACGTTATTGTTCGCACCGGCGGCAAAGTCCGATCATTCGACTGGATCAAACCGAAGTCTACGGGCAACCTTCAGATCTTGGCTGCGACGACCAACAACCAACTTGAAGCCTACAGTGTGATTCCCGCCAATAAGAAGAACAAAGACGAGGATGAGTCCGAATACACTCGCAGCCTAGCAGTGGATATCCCCGGCCACCGCACTGATATCCGATCCATTGCCCTAAGCTCGGATGATCGCATGTTGGCTTCTGCGTCCAACGGCAGCCTTAAGATTTGGAACCTCCGGACCCAAAGCTGTCTGCGTACCTTGGAATGTAGTTATTCCCTGTGCTCTGCTTTCCTTCCAGGTGACAAGGTTGTGGTTCTTGGTAACAAAGACGGTCAACTAGAGGTCTTCGACATTGCATCCTCAACCCTGTTAGATACCATCAAGGCGCACGACGGCCCAGTATGGTCCCTGCATGTCCATCCTGACGGCAAGTCTCTCGTCAGTGGTAGCGCCGACAAGTCCGCGAAGTTTTGGGATTTCCAAGTAGTCCAGGAGGACATTCCGGGCACCAAGCGAACTACGCCACGACTCAAGTTAGTTCACACGCGGACTCTGAAGGTCTCCGATGATATTCTCTGTCTTCGCTTTTCGCCTGATGCTCGATTGCTGGCTGTCTCACTCCTTGACAACACAGTCAAGGTCTTCTTCGCAGACTCGCTCAAACTGTTCCTCAACCTCTACGGCCACAAGCTCCCCGTGCTCAGCATGGACATCTCATACGACAGCAGACTCATTGTCACATGTTCTGCCGATAAAACTGTTCGCCTGTGGGGTTTGGACTTCGGCGATTGCCACAAAGCCTTCCTCGCCCATCAGGACAGCATCATGGCCGTGGCTTTCGTCCCGACCAACAAGGAAGGAAACGGACACAACTTCTTCAGTGCTAGCAAGGACCGCGTGGTGAAATACTGGGACGGCGACAAGTTTGAAAACATTCAAAAACTTCCCGGCCACCACGGCGAAATCTGGGCCCTGGCGATCAGTCACTCTGGCGAGTTTGTTGTCAGCGCCAGCCACGACAAGAGTATCCGCACGTGGCAGATGACCGACGAGCCGCTCTTCCTCGAAGAAGAGCGAGAGAAGGAGCTAGAAGAGATGTACGATAACACGCTGACCGCTTCTCTGGAGGACGAAGAGAACGAAGATGGCGAGAAGGCCGAGGCCGTGGAGGCCGGAAAACAGACCGCCGACACGCTGATGGCAGGAGAGAAGATCATGGAAGCGCTGGATCTCGGCATGGAGGATCTGGAGGTGATGCGCGAATGGCGCGCCATCAAGGCAGCGCAACCCAACGCTGCCCCTCCCACGCGCAATCCTTTGTACATGGCGCTGGGCAACATCTCCGCCGAGCAACACGTGCTGAAAGTCATCCAGAAGATCCCTGCGGCATCCCTCCAGGACGCACTTCTCGTCTTACCCTTTTCCAAGTTGTCCGCCCTTTTCACTTTCCTCAACATCTTCGCCAGTCGGGAATGGAACACCCCTCTCACCTGCCGTGTTCTGTTCTTCATGCTCAAGACGCACCACCGTCAGATCGTTGCCAGCAAGATGATGAAGCCGATGCTGGACAGCATTCGGGCGTCGCTGCGCCGTGTGTTGGGCCGTCAGAAGGACGAGATGGGTTTCAACTTGTCTGCCCTGCAGTTTATTGGGCGCCAGGTGCGCGAACAGAGCACTAAGGACTACGTCGACGAAGAGCGATGGGAGGAACAGGAGAGAACGACGGCGACAGGCAAGAAGCGACAGTTTAGGAGCGTTGGTTGATTGGAGAGAGAAGGGTTGCACATAAGTTATAACTTAAGGGGGTCAAAACTATTGTGTCTGTATACATGCATGACTTGGCGTTGAGAATTGCTTGCAGCTTGGTTAGAAAAAGTTCTATATCCGTTTATTGTATGTTCTGGGAGTTTTGAACCGGTTCCAAAATCGAGGTATAATTTGATTGTGCTATAGAAATCTCTGATTAAATTCCCCCAGAACCCCCTCAAGTAGTCGAATCCTCCAATGCATCCATCCATCATCTTCATCAAGTCCCTTCTACATACATCGACATGAGACAAGTCAACGAACCTAAACGCGTCCATGTTAGCGACGACTTCCCAACAATGGTGAGAGAACGAAACACAGGCAACGATAGTATCAGGTGTCCCCAAGTGATCGATCTACCAAAAGAGGCACAAAGAAACACGCGAAAACAACCGATCTATTTCGGGGGGGAAATTCCGTCCCAGTCCTCAAGATTAAAACAACCAATAATTCCATTCAGCAGAACCTTTATAAGCATCGACGACAGGACCACAACTAGGTGTATCCCATCATACCTCTTCCGGCTCTTCCTAATATTTCGGTTCTTTGGAAATGTTCTCATCATTTTGGAGATTGGCTGCGAGGACTGGGTGGAACGAGGTTTTCCTCCATTGGGAGGTGGTGGTGGGGGAAGGGAAGGGTAGGTAGTTATAGCGTACCTTGTTGGTTTTGGTCAACTTTCTCGTTGTTCCTGTAGTGAGTAGATTACTATGTATTGTTGCGGTGGGAGCAATCTGCAGTCATTGATGCAGCAGTTGTTGCTGTTGAGAAAGTGGAAGCGAGGAAAGAAAAAGAAATTCTTTTATTGTTGGTCTTTTTTTTTCCTTGGGTGGGCCCGGAAAGGTCACCTGATTTGGTGATTAGTCATGGTTTTATTGTCCTGGCAACAACAGAGAGATTCTGTACAATATTGTTGGAGAAATGAGAGGAAGTACGATTAGTTTCTCCAGCTATTCAAATGATCTTGTTTGCCATTGGTACTTCCTCCTGAATCACAATAATGTAAAGCCTATCATGCAAGGCGCTGTGAGAGCTGTATTCACCCTCTACTAGTCCACTCCTGGATCAGGTGTTTGGCTAATTTTATTCGTTTGATTTGTTTGCATGTTGACGTTGAACAGTAACATCAGTAGAAAATTGTTTACAAGATTATTGAAATATCTCATGAATCTCATTCATTAGTATCATATATAATCATTATCATAACTCATGGGTATCGAAGAAGCCTGGCGTTTTCACTCTTACGAGGTCTGCTTCATACGGCCACAACCTGAGCACGTCCACCATTCCGTCTCCATGAACGCACCGCAGGAATCACAGACCCACCCAAGAGGGCGCTTGGAAGCACTCTGCTCCAATGTCGCGAGTGACTCGACCGCACGAGTACGATTTCGAAAGGAATGCTGCGCGGGGGATTGGCTGAGTGGCCGTTTGTTCTTGTGTCGAGACTCTGTGCCTCCAGGACTGGGTGAGGCTGGTTCTGACGTAGTCCGAGAGGATGTCGGCCGGGGTCTTTCGGATGCACAAGCATCGCAGCAGAGAAAATTGGACGGATTTTCGAGAGTGCAAACGGTACACGTCCATGGTCGCTCGTAGAGGCTATCGTCAGCCGAGAGGTCGACAGGTTCGCTGGGTTGCGGTGGCACAGTGGTGGGCCTAGTGGCTTCTGGGATAGGAGGCGGAGGTAGAGTTGATCGAGGACCTGCAGGATTGGTGTGGCTGGGAGGGACGTAGGAAGGGCCGTATCTCTCCCGTTCCTCCTCCTCGATCAGGTCGATATAGACCTGCATGATCGCTTGCTCGTTTGCATCGTCTTCCTCGGCCTTGGTGCGGAAGCCATTGCGTGAAGCCTCTTCGGCGAGTTCCGCGCTGTTTTCTGCCCCTGAGGCACATCCTTTCGTCACATCGATCCGTCTTTGAGCCGCATCTGCAATGGCTCTACGCATGTCGGCTCCCCGTAGAACAGCACCACCGCCTAGTCGTTGCCCTGACCCGGCCGAGAGGACGCGCCTCTGCTCCGCGGCCGCTCTGGCCTGTCGACGAGCTTCCTCGATAGGCATTTTTCGGCCGCCGACGCGGTTCCCCGCAGAAAGGAAACCCTCGCCAGTATATCCTCTGAGAACCAGCTCCTGGTGCTCATCACGGAGTTGGTTCCACAGAGAATTGAACTGCTGATTGTGCGGGCCATGCACTATATGGCATAGTCTGGGTCACGTTAGTAGCTGCTGTGTGCGGCACTGTGGATAAGGAGGACTGACTCGTGTAGCATCGTATCGACGACTTGTTCGAGAGGTAGAAACTGGCGCTCATCGGAAGGATATCGAAGTCGCAGGCAGATCTTCTGGCCACCGTTGACGTTGAGGCCGAGGAGGTTCCGCTGATTAGGATAGAATTCACAGAGCGTGCCCACTTTCCAATCCCGCCGGCGCATGATTGGCTTCACTAATGACGCAATCTTCTGAAGTGTGTGTAGGGCTTCAGACTCCCTGGGGCGGTGTTTATCATGTTGATATTCCAAAACCAGGGGATCTATCTCACGCATGTTGAAGTCGTGAATGATAATGAGAGACGTATAATATATGAACGAAGAACTGCAAGGCCATAAGGAGGCAAAACATCCAACGATAGTCTTGGGTCAGCAGTCCGCCGCCAGGCGGCTAGTAATGTAATGAGCACCAGAGAAGAGCGGATGAGGCCGCGTCAGGTCTTTTGCCTAGATTGATAATCGGCGGAAGGTGGTCGAAAGAGGCGGTATCACGTGATAGATATTGTCTGGAGGATCATGGACGATGAGCATCATATTAATATTCATTTGATTCAGGATCATCTAAAAGGGGTATAAGAATCATGATCATCAAAAGATAAAGAAAGAAGAAGCATGGATCATAAAGTGGCTGATGGGCGATCCACGTGATCCTTATCGATTAGCGACGATCCCATCTGGGATGTTAACAATCTTCATTCCGCTTCATCATCGGATCAGTTTCACTTCCAACACCCGCCCCATCCATCGCTCACCATGACTAGTGACGACCAGTTCTTCTTCGACTATGTGAGTCCTCCCCTCTAGTTCCTCCCAGATTACCTACAACAACTACTAATGCCATGGCTGATCAGCTTGCCTCCATCCCGCATGACGTAAGGCGGTACTCGGTCGAAGTTGCCGATTCGATTGACCGGCAAGTCGATCATGCTGCCAGGGTGCTTCGCGATGCTCTGTCACACCAGTCCTGGCTCCCGTCCTCCATTCGCCCGCCGCCGCCATCTCCCTCATATCTTCCCTCTTCGCAGTCTCTCACTAGTCGCGTGCAGGATTGGGTAGCCCGGAATCGAGCATGGAGCGCCGCTCTTCTCGCCTTCGTAGGAACAGGTTGCGTCCTCTATCTGGGGAATAAGAAGCTTAGTGGGAAGCGGAGGAGAGCACGAAGAGCTGGGAATGGCGCCCGGAAAGAAATAGTGGGTATGTCGAAGATCGTTCCAAAAGGCTCAACATCACAAAAGAACGTCTCTTGTCTAACCGTGGAAATAGTTGTTGCCGGATCACCCCATGAGCCAACGACTAAAGCGATTGCTACTGATCTCGAACGCCGCGGATATATCGTATATATCACCGTGTCGTCTGCGGAGGAGGAGCATTTGGTTCAGTCGGAGAATCGCATGGATCTCAGACCCCTGTGGCTGGATCTAACAACGGTAGGTTGGGAGATCACCTCGGCGGTCCAATCAAGCGCACCACTAACAGCCATCAAAAGA
Organism: Aspergillus nanangensis; assembly: GCA_015844325.1. Lineage (NCBI taxonomy): Eukaryota > Fungi > Ascomycota > Eurotiomycetes > Eurotiales > Aspergillaceae > Aspergillus > Aspergillus nanangensis. The sequence continues at coordinate 7,223 of VCAU01000021.1, read as the reverse complement.
CACCATCGACACCATCTGAAATCCATCCATCGTTGAGTGAAATCCACACTCTCATCACCCAGCCGCAATGGCCTATGCCCGGAGTGCCACCACACACCTGCCAACTTAGCGGAGTTATCCTTGTGCCATCGCCCAACTACGTCGCCGGCCCCGTAGCTACGATCCCACCCTCATCCTGGGCCGATACCGTCAACACCCGACTTCTGTCACCCATCCTGACGACTCAAATTTTCCTGCCCCTCCTTACCCTCCGCAACACCAACAGCACAATCGTTCTTGTCTACCCTTCGATATCCTCCTCACTTTCTGCCCCGTTCACCAGTCCCGAAGTAACTGCCACCCGGGCACTATCTGGTTTTGCCACCTCTCTCCGGCGCGAGCTTTGCCTCTTGCAGCAGAGCAACATCGACGTCGTCGAACTGAAACTGGGTAACATCGACGTGGGGCGAAACACGCAGAACCACATCACCGGAACAGAAGTCCTCGCATGGAGCTCACAGCAGCGTGCCCTCTACGGCCCACAGTACCTTTCCAGCATTGAGCAGCGGCCGGTGGCATCTGCCGGACCGAGTACTGTCCGCGGCACCCCGATCCGAAACCTCCACTGGGCGGTACTGGACGCGCTGGACGCGCCGGCGAAGGACATCTTTGGCCGGAGAAAGGCCAAGAATGCGGTGATGTACGTTGGACGAGGTGCGCGAACCTATAGCATCATCGGGGAATGGGTTCCTGCAGGCCTGGTGGGCTGGATGTTAGGCCTTCGGGGCCGGTCCCCCACTGTGGACAGTATCAGCGGGAGCAGTAGCGAGACCAACTGGGAAAAGGTTTAACGAGACGATGGTGTAATGTGGATGACTCTCCTCTTTTGAATTATGTGCCATTTATGCACAGGTTATTTTCTCTCTTGGTATAGCATAATTCTTCCCTCTCTTTCCCAAATGTCCAGGATTCTCTTAATATCATAGATTGATTAGTTCGTATCTCGGCTCAGGTGGGCATCAAATAATATACTCCATTATTATTATTATTATTATTATCATTTATTTTAAGTCACGAAACTACCTATCGACCTACCTACTTTACCTAACCAACTAACTACAAAGGGGGGGTATCATAAATAACCACTCGCTCAATCCACAACCTCACAGAAGAACATACCAACACAATACAGCACCCAGACATACTCGACACAGTATCATACCATGCATGCTGTGTTACATACTGTACCACCGTCCCATCAACCGGGACAATACAAAAAGGTTTTCCCCCCAGCTACACGCCAATGCAGGCCATTTCGAGATGCTCGCGATCGTGACGGGAGCGCTTGATTGCGCCACGTGTGAGACGACGACGCACCCAAATGGCCGCCCAGACGAGGGCGAAAATGACAATGATGGCGGCCAGGATGGCGAAACAGTAGGCAGTGACGCTGCGGCTGTGCTCGCCGTGGGGGCCGGGGTTTAAGAACGAGTAGGTATAGAACCCTTGGGTGTAGTTGGTTAAATAGGCGAGGGCGACGTAGAGGAGGAGGATCAGGACGAGGAAAGGGAAGGTGAGGAGGGGATGAGGGTTGGTGGTGGGGAGGAGGATCTCGAGGAGGGCGTAGAGGGAGTTGAGGCCATGTTGGGAGAGCTGGAAAAGGGTTTCGTCCGTTAGCTGGTGGTTTGTTTTTGGGGTTGAAGGAGGAAGAAAGAGGAAGATGGATATTTATATATATACATTCGACCACGCATTGAACGGATTAGCAAACCAGCTCGGGTGCAGGATGGCCCAGAAGACGATGGTGACGAGGAAGGGCAATGTCGTGATGGTAGTATATAAGATAGCGTGGAGGGCTCGCAGGACACGGGGCCAATGGTCGAAGAGCACGGAGCGGCCATAGACGGCGTAGCAGGTCGTATGCAGAGTTGCGGCGAGGAAGTAGAATCCCAGTCCCCAGTAGGTCAGCCAGGTGAAGTAGCTGAAGCTTTGGCCGATTTGGTCGCGGTGGCCGTGGGTACCGTCCCAGCCCCAGATGAAAAAGATCGTCACGAAGATATAGAGGCTTATCAGGCCGCGGAGGAGAGCGAAGGCCAGTGGTGGGAGCAACCAGGAAGTCTCGAAGGCATGGTGATGGTCGAGAGAGGCGTCGACGCCCATGAGGCTGGCGAAGGAGCCTTTGAACATGGCTGTAAAGGGGCGAGATGGATGGAGATTTAGGAGAACATAGTTGAGAGGGTGAGTCAGTCAGTTACAGTATACTTCTTTATTATTTATATGGTTTCTTTCTACACCTATGATGGCTTATGGATGTTAGGATTTTTTCCATGGTGTGGGTGAGTGGGCACGGGGGCCATCTCGTAGTAATACACCGAGTCAGTTAGTTGGCTGTGAGAAAACTTCTGATTAGTTGGTCGTAATCCTCGTTAGTACCCTGTACTACCTCTCGTGTAGTAGCACACTACACAGTAGATGAGACTATTATGGATACCTCTAACCTAGTAGTTTAGGCTGGCTAGTTTGGAGAGACAGGCTGACGTACCTGGTGAGTTAGGGCTTTTTTTTTTTCTTTATCTCTACTTTTTCAGCGGAAGAAGCCGCTAGCTAGTGTCGGAGGAATTCCATCAGGAGTTAACGGTTGTGCATTTGAAAAAGAAAATATAATAATAATAATAATAATAATAATAAAATATTTAACTAAGATCATCAGTTAGGAAGAAATATTAGTTACGGAGATGATTCAGAGAAGAGTCATTTATGTATATTGCTACATAGTAAATATATATGTAAATGAATATATATTAAATAATCAATCCATCAATCAAAAACTCAGGAATAATAGTATAACTCATCTTAATCAATATTCAATCAAGACAGTTGAATCGGTTTCTTAGGGCTTGGAGAATCTGATCTCGGTCCTTCCCACCCAAAGAGGAAAGGAACCAAAGAAAATTGAGCAATGGACGATCGATCAATCGTCATCGAACTAGTATTAGTGTAAAATACGAGATAACTAAACAAAATTATCATCATCAATAATACTAATAATTCTACTAGTGAGAATAATAATAATAATCATAAATATTCTTCTTCATACAATCTTAATCTAAGTCAGAATGTGAAGGCGGGGATATCAAGGGGCCAGAAAACACATTCCCGTTCCCCCATGGAGTTTTATTTTAAGATTATTCAGAGACAAAAGTCAAACATAATTGAAGGAAATCAGTAAGATTAGCCGGTCATGATGATCCAGAAGGATTTTCGGGCAAGGTTTGTCCTCTTCCCCTCTCAGTCTTTCTCCTTACTCCCAAATAAGAATCAATCTCCTGGAGTCGACGGGGCGACCAGACTATCGTTATTATGAGGATGGGTTTGTTTACGTCGAGCCATGCATGAGGTGGAAAGGGTCATCATCCATGGAACAGTGAGAACATATAAATAGTACATACGACCTTATTAGGTCGAAGAGAGACTGATTCTCCACCAGAGACCCATCGACGGCGAACAAAAGAGGGCAATCGATCATTATTATGACTATTATTTATTAATTTAATTTCTTTTTTTACTTTTTTATTTATATATATATATATGACTCTGTATTTTTTTTTTTAAAAAAAAATCTTTTCTAGAACCCTAGAAGGAATGTGTCGGGGTGACAGATTATCAGAAATGATGACGATGCTGATGGTGATAACCTAAAACAAAATTAGATATAAAGAATGTATCGTGTACAAATATTGATCTGATTAAACAGATCATCCCTAGAGAGATAGTAATTGTAAAAAGAAACAGAGGGAGAAGAAGGAATACTACCTACCAATATTAAATCCTTCGTATTCTTGAAGAAGCATCAATAATAATAATTAATCCTTCTGGTTTCCCCTGAGTATGAGTGGCGGTCCTTCCCGTCCTCGTTCTACCGTGTTATGACAATACCGCAGGTATGTGTATGTATGAGACATCTACAGTGGCAGTATGGCAAATAAATATATTACTCCATGGCATACCACTTCGAGACACGATACCTCCCTGTACCGGTATGGTCATCCGGTGACAGCCCACGCGTGGAGACGATGGGACCTCCCCCTCGTCCTCGTTTGTTTGGGGATCGTCACTCACTCACACTCACTCACTCACTCCATTCGCTCTCTTCTTTCTTCCTCTCTTTCTTTTCTTCTTCCTCTTCTTCTTCTCTCTCTTTGCCGTCCCTCGGACTTCACGATGCCTGTTCATCGCATTTCCCCCTTCTCTGTTTCTCTTGATTAACAACTCTCCACTCCGCATTTCCCTCCCACCCGATCATAAACATCAGATTCAAACAAACAAACATCTCCTTTTTCTCCTCGGTCCTTCGTCACTCCTTTAACCTAACCCATTAGTTGAACTAATCACTGGATCTTCGTCCACCGAGCTCTCCACGCCTGGTCTGCTGTCTAGAGCTGTCCGATCGCTTACAATCACCCTTTCATTCCTTAAATCACCACCTATTTATTGTCCTGTATGTCCTGTCCTCTACACTTCCACGTGCATGCATCTCGGCGCATACCTGGCTGACCCATCCGCAGTCCTTTTTTCCTCCACGCATACCACCCGCTGTATATTCTTTGTCGCTCCTTACCATATGCCCCACCGCATGAACTTCCGTCTCCAATTCCAACAATAGTTGAATGGATGCGACCTGACCGACAACTTGTTGATTTTGTATTCCCGTGGGTCTCCAGGAAAAGAAATTCGCCCTTTTTGTCTGTCTGCCTCGCCAGCACTGTGAATTGAAAGCTTCCGTGTGCGAACACCATGGATCCCCCTCGGCCGCAGTTTGGGGAAACCCGATCGATCTCTCACGATACCTTGCGCAGTGGTGCGACATCTCCTCGTGTCGAGCACTTCGATGGCGAAATCCCACCCACTCTTTCCCCGCTCGATGCCTTTGCCGCCCAAGGCCGATTGCTGGCCCGCCAGCTAGAAGAGTCCGCGCGACGAGACCGGCGCCTGAGCAGACTACCACCCTCGAGCGTCGCTCGATCTCTGTCGCAACCGCGACCTGGCTACTTCCGGTCTCCCTCCTCCGGCGACTCTTCCACCACCAGTGCTCGCGGCGGGGCCGAAAATATGACCCGACAGCCCACCCAGAAGCGCCTGCGGGAAGTCGAGGAGCCCAAATTTCGCCCGCAGTCTGAACACCCCCGTTTAAGTGCGGTATCTCATCTTGCTAGCGACAATGGTCGGCCCGTCGCTGACGAGAGTGCAACGCCGAGGAATGACCAGGCGATACGTCACGCCGAAAAGAACCCCTTCGATCTTCCCCGCGCAGAGTCGCCGGAGGAGGATATGTCCCTGCACGGCACGCCTGACACACCCCGTCGATTCTACGCCCCCGCCGCAGCGGCACCTCTCCCGCCGACGGGAGCGGCTTTGTTAGGCCCGTCTCGCACCTCCTCAACGGAATCGGCTTCTTCTCGACTTAATGTCGCGCGGAGCCTGGCACCACCCCCAGCTTCGCCGTATTCTAGACCGTCCAGTAGCTCCCGTGGCCCGCAGCCAGAGAGTTCTGACGATGATTACAGTAGCTCAAATGCCGGCTCGACGTTTTCCAAACCCCGGAAACTGTCGGCGAGCAGCGCCATGTCCATGCCTCAATCCCCCATGTATACCATGGGGCGTTCGCAACCACGATCCCCATCCCTGAGCTCGGAGACGTCGAACTATGGAGGCCACCTCGCCCGACCCTCGTACAACTTTTCGCGTCCCTTGAGCCGCTCGAGCACGAGCTTGTCTGCTCCCATCCCCTCCGGTTCCTTGGAGCCACCCATGGGACCTTCTTCCAGTGGGATGAATCGCGGTCACAAACCCAGTCCCATCGTGGTGCCGTCGGAGGGCGATATGCCTCGGCACATGGGTGACGAACCGTCCTCCGCTGTGTCGTCTTACATCTACGCCAAGTATTCGCTGCCCCGTGGACGCATGGTATCGCGGGACTCGACTATTTTTACCGGGCTACAGACACCCCACTTTGAATGGCAGGAGCCGTTATTCGAGAAACCTCCCGGACCCGAAGGACCGGAAGCCACAATGTCGGCGCGCGCGCCATCCCCCTGTCTGTCGCAGGCAGAGTCTGTTGTCTCGCAGACAGCACGTTCCATGCATGAGAACCCCGTGCCCGAGCAGCAGCAGCATTTGGCGCCCGGGGCGGCGCCTTCATCTCACCGCTCTCCGCCATCCCCGGAGCCCCCAGCTCCCGAAAACGCACCCCATGAGGACAGGTTCGAGACGACGTCGTCCGCCGATTCCGCATCCACCGTTAGACCGCAAACCGCGAAGGCGACGGCATCGTCAGCCGTGATCACGGCCGATGAGCATGTGACCAAGGGGATCGAATGCCATGAACAGGGGTCGCTCAAGGAGTCGACGTATCATCTGCGGATTGCCGCCAAACAGAATCACCCCGTGGGTATGTTGCTGTATGCTCTGGCCTGTCGTCATGGCTGGGGGATGCGATCAAACCAACGTGAAGGTGTTCAGTGGTTGCGCAAAGCAGTCAGCTCGGTCGGCCTAGAATTGATGGACGATACGAACGCCCCACTGCCGGCGCGAGTCAAGGAGCTGCAGAAGGCATATCGGGCCCAGTTTGCGCTGAGCATCTACGAGCTCGGGGTCAGCCACCTCAATGGATGGGGCATTGAGCAGGACAAGATCCTAGCTCTGCGATGTTTCGAAATCGCGGCACAATGGGGCGATGCCGATGCGTTGGCCGAGGCCGGGTTTTGTTACGCCGAGGGGGTTGGCTGTAAGAAGGATCTAAAGAAAGCGGCCAAATATTATCGTCAGGCCGAGGCCAAAGGGATGAATATTGTTGGTAACAGTTGGTATGGTTGATTCTGCTTTTTGATTCCTTTTTACTTTTTTTTTTTTTTTTTTTTGGTCGACTAACCGCTTCATCCAGGATCTACAAGGACAAATACATGTCGGAAGAGGAATCCACGTCGCGCGGCCGAGGACCACCAGGTGGTACACCCGAAAAGAAGCAGCGGAGTAAATCTCGAACCCGCAGCCTGTTCCAGCGGAAGAAGTCCTTAGCGACAGAGGCTTGAATGATGAATGTGATTTCTTTTTTCGTGCATTGCATCATTCTTTAGGTACGGTGCATGGAGCGCGAGAGCATCTCTGTCTGTCCTTTCCTCGGGGTTTTTTTTCCCTCCATATTTTCATTGTTCTGAGCCATTAAAGCTCCTGGTTATTCCCCCCCC
>VCAU01000209.1:9417-21269 GCA_015844325.1 Aspergillus nanangensis | reverse complement strand
TAAAAAAACCAAAATAACCCCCCCCCCCCCCCCCATAGAAAGAATTAGCCATTTGAATCACAAATCTTTTTCTTCGGTTGCTATCGCCACCATGAAGATCGCATCTACAACCGCGTTGTTCTTCATCCTCTCTACTACAGTCACTTCTCTGAGCCTTCCGCAGCGCGACCTTGCCGTGCGAGATGATAGTGTTCCAGTGGCGAGATCCCACGAAGTCCATGATCTAGAAAAGCGTCGCGGCGGCGGAGGACGAGGCGGCGGCGGCGGAGGAGGACGGAGTGGCGGCGGTGGCGGAGGACGCAGTGGCAGTAGTGGTGGCAGCAGCAGCTCGTCGTCATCGTCAAGATCTAGGTAAGTAGTAGTTATCGCTTCCACAAAAAAAATTTCCTATGAGCTAATCGTACTATTTCTAGTTCTTCGAGCAATCAGGGAGGTTCAACTCGCAGTGGCTCTGGCCGTCAACCTGCCTACGGTGGTGGATATTACTATGGAGGCGGTGCCACTGCTCCTTATGCTGCCGGCAGTCGTTCGAGGCTGGGAGTATTCCCGTTCCTATTGCCCGTGGCGGCACTCGCCTTCTTTCCTGGAATCTGGCTGTACGGAGCATATGCCTATCCCTATAGCCATCACTACAACTACGTGAACGAGACCAACCACCAGAACGAGTCTTTGCCTGTGGTTTGCCTCTGCGAGAAGTACTCGGAGTGTGGTTGTGACGACAACAACAACAGCACCTACTACGAATCACTTTTCAATGGAACCCAACCAGCAAACTCCAGTATTGTTAAGATCGCTGAAGTTAATGGCACGGAAACGATCTACATCAATGGGACCCTACCCAATGGCACGACCGTTGCTGACCCATCCGCCTCTTCGGCGTCGACGATGTCAGCGGTTGAGTTTTCTGGATATTGGATGATGGTGGCCGCAGTAGCTGGTACCGTCTGGGGATTGTAATTGACGGTTTTTCTTTTGTTTTTGTTTTTTTTTTCTTCTCCCCCCTAGTGCGCTTGGCTAGGTCTTTTTGATACCCTGGCGTTGGAGGCTGTTCGGTTCTTTTGAAGTCATTCTGCCAACCGTCAATGTTGCTATTATTGAGAATTGATTCCATGTATCAAGAATTATTATTATGACTGTATTATTGTCTTTATGAGGCTGTTTGATAGAACGAGGAACAGCAATCAACCATGATTCATACGAATGGCAATTTAAAATTCCTTCGGCCGACCCGCCGTCGACTAATTAATTCCCTCCCGACTACGTACTAACTAGTACGGAGTCGTTCTTTTTCTCCAATTTGAACCGTCCAGTGTTTGATATGTGCCTCCACTCCATAATAATAATAATAATAATAACCAAGATCCATGTTATATACTCCGTAGGTTATATATATCATTATTTATAAAATTAATATGAACATAACATACATTATATTTACCGATATAAGGTATTCAATTGTTGATTGATGATCATTATAATCAGAACCATGAAGAATGGCTTTTGTTTCCCATGGTTCCACGATCGGCTAAAAGAGTCTAGTCAGGAACAGAATTTGGTTTCCCCCTATACCTTACGGAGTATAGGCATGTAATTACGGAGTAATTAATTAATATTATTAGTGGTCGCTCCTTCCTTTCATTTCATTTCCTTTCCTTCCCTTCTGTCTCATCTCATCTCATCTCATCTCAGTCGTTCGTTCCTTCCTTTTACAAGAGCTGTCACTCGTTTCCAGCTCCATTCATTCTTTTTTTTTTTTTTTTTTTCAAAGCTCGAGATTTGATCTCTTGTTTTGCTCAACACATTTCCCAAAACAAAACAAACCTCAAGAACAAACATACATATCAAATCTTAGTCAAGATGCAGTTCCCAAAGACTCTTCTCCTTCTCTCTGCCGCTCTGGCTCCTCTTGCGCTGGCCGAGGAGCAGCAGCCAACTCAGACCATCACCGTTGAGGTCATGAGCGTGCCCACTTCGACGCCTACTCCTACTTCTACTGTGGTTCCCACCTCGACTTCCACCACCACTCCCTCCATCACCCCCAGCAGCAGCTCCGCCTATGCTTCTCCCTCCAGCTCCTCGCTGATTCGGGTGCCCACCTCCTCCATCGTGGAGACTTCCGCCGTCCCCGCTGCTACTTCGTCGGGTACTTTCACTGGCGCTGCTGCGCCCGCTGTCCACTTGTCTGGTGCCCTGCCCGCGGGCATTATGGCCGCCGCTGGCTTTCTTCTTCTCTAAACCACGCACTCTTGGTCGGTCGTCGCGGGTTGGTTGATTCTCATTGCCCCGGGGGGATAATCTACCGTTGAACAAGTCTCATACTTTCGAGTTGACCCCATGGTGCTGTCATTTCACATAATGTAGCGTGACTATGTAGAGGAGACATGAATTTGTTCCGCTGGAATCTCTCTAAGCATGGCATCCAACTTTGTCTTGACGGCACTCGCTCGTCTTAGCCCGTCCTCTCATCTTTCTATCTCTACTTCTTGGATAGATGCTCTTGTTTCTTTTCTCTTTTTTCTTTCTCTCTTCTTTTTGAGGACCATTGATACTACCTAACGAATTCATGGTAAATTTGCTGGGAAATGGGTCGCTTTACTTTCTTCTCCCCTGCTTTTTGATTGTCTTATGATTACTCTTCAATATCTTCCATTGTCAATATTTTCTCTTCCTCCTTTTGAACTTCTCTTCTGCTTATACCCTTTTCTTCCTCTTCTTATTCTGTACTGTCTATCTTATTTTAGAAAAAAATCTTCTCCTTTCCTTTGCAGCTTCATTACCTCCCAATCCGCGTTCCGAGGTGATGAGGGTAGAGCTAAATGAACTGTTGATTCTTTACTTAAAACGTGCACATATTTACGCTCAAACCCCGTAGGGATTCTCGTTACGTCAAATACTTTCATCTGACTTTATTACAAACGGGGCATATAGTAAATTGGGCTTACCTGAATATGACCCCACGAGGATGATTGTTTTGTTTTGTTTTTTACTTCATACTAATATATCTAATGAAATGAAGCTTGAATCGTATACATGGGGCATAAACTGGAGTGGGTAGGGCAGTTGGGAGATTTTCAGTGCACGTTACTCTTTCGAAAATGAGTTAATAAGACAATAATATATCACCGTACATATTCTACAGGTTGGTAAAGATGTTGAGAGGGTAGTCCAGCGAATAGGCCTTTTCAATTCTTGAACGTCGCCTCATATCTAATATTGACATTAGTAAGACCCTCGAAACCGAGACAAGGGAGTTTAGCAGCATTGAGATGCCAAATTTCACGTACCTCTTTCCTCTAAATGCCCACGCTCCCCAGTTTCCGCAAGAGACATCATGGGGATCGAGATCGTTCAGATCCCAGCGTAAGCTGCGGAAGATATTCTCGCCCGGCTCCAGGAGAATATCGAATTCTCCAGCACACTTCTCTCGAACCCAGTTGATATCTCTTTCCATGTCCCACTGCGTGTAGCCAGTGGTGATTATGGGCACCTTGGTCTCCAAAAGCTGAGGGAGCGTTTCTTCCCACTCGTGGGAGCTAGCGGGGTGTCCAAGACCGGGGTGGAAAAGCATGAAGCAGTCGAGGTACGGATCGAACGGCTGGAAGTACTGTGCCTTGTACATGGTGTGGAAGTAGTCCACGTACGTCGTGATCTTCAACTGGCCACCAAGCCGGTCCTCGACGATTCCACCAAAGGGATTCTCAGGTGTCCGCTCCGGAAGTGGGAACTCTGCATCGCGATTGGCCATACTCTCAGGTCCAATGAAGATTAGGTGGATGAGAGATCGCGGGAAAATGTAGCTGAGCTGAAGCCAGACATCACGCGGTAAAGAGGACTCAGCTCGGGCACCCAAAATAAAGATCCGAACTGGTGGGGCCTTTAGGCGCAGACCTTCAATGTCGACGCCCTCTCCAGTCTTTGGAGGGTGTAATGAGTATCGAAGTGCTAGGTGACAATCAGCATGGCGTCCAGCCGTGACACGGTTCATGATCAACCCAAAAAAAAGCGCTATCCAAACACTTACCGCTGACACTCTTGAGGCCCTCGACAGTCAGTCGGCTATCTTTTCGTACGCTGTATGGGCTCAGTTCATGCAAGACGCTTGCAATGGTCATGGGATATGTGAGCATCCTAGTGACTTGTCGCATGCTTCGATCATCGTTGATCGCATCAAATTCTCGCGTATAAAGGAAGGTATCCCAGTTCGTCATGTTGATTACAAAGTTGTCATCTTGAAGGCCGGGGTAGTTGAACTCGGGGAAGAACCGGCCGGAGTGCAAGTCATGATCATCTTCGTTGATTTGCTTGATTGTGTCGCAGACTTCAAGATGTGCTTCGAAGTCATCCATCCAATGTCCCTCAGAGCAGTATATTGGGACACCACAGTCGGGGCATTCGAAATGGGCGTGGGCGGGGGGCAGATTTGAGCCTTCTTGAGTCTTGCGCGATTCTGGATCGTGGGGTGAAACAGGCGCCCGAGTCTGCTGATGACTCGGATGAGGGCAAAAGGCATTCTGCTTGATAAATGCAGCTCGCTGGCGAATCGCATGGGCCGGCGACTGGGAAAACGGATGGAAGAGGTTATTCGGTTTCAGCAGGGCCCGTGTGTCCGACTGAGTCGATGTCGCGGAGGTGGCCTTTTGCAGGACATTGTGAGAGATACCCTGGCTGGCATTTCCTGGGGTGGAGATTGATGATCGCTTGGTATGCCCTTGGAAGTTTTTATGGGTGGTACATTTATTGCTGCTCGATCCAAAGCTTCGCACAGCTGACACGGAAGCACCAAAGGTATTTCTCGAATTGGCGACATTGGGTAACCTGACAGCGGGACGTTGGGTTCCAAATCCTCGCCGGAGCACTTGTAAACAGCGCCCGCAGGTATAATCACCTCTCATGGTGAATGGTGTGGGGGAGGGATTCAAAGGAGGGTTATGGAGTGCGTCGGTACTTGATTGATTGAAGCTCCTGGAGTTGCGGCTCTCTTTTTTCGAGATCCCGCGAAGGCACGTGATCGGGGACAACCGACTTTACGATAAATAATAATTACAACAATAAAAGGTCCTTCGAAAACCGGCTCAGAAAACAAAAACACTGTCCATCGATCGTAGTCAAAAAATGAAAATGAAAAGAAAAGAAAAGAGCGATGTCCGGTGTATATATGCATCCATCTCTTCTTTAAAAGATATCTTCAGAAACGCTCCAGTCTTGCGCATCTCGACTTTCCCAGTACTTCCCATTATGGCTCCAGAACTCTTCCCCTGTAACCGGACACTTGGCCCTAGTAAACCACTGAGGTTCATACTCATCGCCCCGGGCCTCCCGTTCCCTTCGTTTGGCTCGTTGTTTCTCCTCTACCCGGTGTTTCTCGGTAGCAGCGAGATCATATTCACCCTCCTCCATCGCTCGCTGATCCGGCCGACGTCGGGTGTCAGTAGGCGGCAGATATGCCTTCAGACTGTCTGGAAGGGCATTCAAGGTGATAACAAATGGAGTTAAGTTAAAAGGAATGCCACTCGGTCGTGGATGACTTTGCCATACCAGGAACGTCTTGGCCGACTCGGGATCTTGACCTGACACTTGAGCCTCGAACCCGGGGGTATGACGAGCATAAATTTTGTCGTTCCAGCGTCCGCCAATGCTCCACTTGGGTGACCCATCACTGTCCACAACTTTGCCTGTCACTTGGTATGCAGAAGAAGCCTTCCAGCCCCTTGGTTTGAAATCCAGGTAGCAAACCTCCCCAGTGGTCCAATTCTTAATTTCCATCAATCCATAGTTATCCACGGTAGGATTGCCGGTGATGATGCCAATAACGGACGACGTGACCTTCTTCCAGGTGTAAAGTTCCTCGCCCCCAGAGGCCGGCCGTAGCTTTAAGAACCAGGTTCCAAGGAGGTTAATATCAAAGGATTTGCCATAAAACTTAGATTTAAGAGCAGATTCGCCCTATCAAATAATTAGTCAGTCAGCCATCGTGACGAATGTCTAGATGGTAGTCAAAGCTTACCCAGTAGTCCCATTTCGGGGATTCAGCCCATGCCGCACCAACTGGGGGATGATGGCTAACCTGTTCAACAAAGAACCGGTAGCCCTTATCAGGCCTTGCATACTCGAAAGTCTCACCCAGAAGAGGGTTGAATGGTTTTGCGACCCGCCCGATTGTGGAAGCGTACTCACTTGCTGCATATGTGGCAACATAAACCAGGCGTTCCATTGAATCGGGCCGGTCTGCAGCGATATCAAGGAGGTCTGCATATTCTAGGTCCTCTGCTACACGCTGAAGCAGCGAGGTCGGCTCGTTGAACGAGACCGGCAAGGTCATTTTTGTCATATCCTTGCCGATCATAGATTTCAAAATACCCTGACACGATTTGTGAGCAATGAACCACTGTGGGCGGAGCTGTTCAACTTTGTTGCGGTGCTTACCCATAATGATATCTTCGGTCGATTGTCATAATCCATTTTGAGCTTGTCTCTGATGGGATCTTCATATCCTTTGAAGGAAGGGGCCACTTCAGTGCGTTTTACTGCACGTAGTTCACTAGTCTCTTCCCCGGGTTTCTCAGTCTCCCCGGTTACTTCGGCACCCACAAGATTTTCCACCTCAATCTCGCCTGCATCAATAGCATCAAAAAACTCATCCTCGTCATCTGAGGCAGAGTCATAGAGACTGCTAATTTGAGAAAGAGTTGATTTCTTTCTGCCAAGAGCCGGCCTAGTTTCTTGATCACCGCCCCGCGGCATCTCACTCCCTTCTTCTGTAACCTGTAGGTCCTCTTCCTCTGCATCCGCATCACCAGCATCGCCGTCAGTTACACCTTGCACTCGTGAGGGCGCCTTGCTCGCTGGATGGCTCGTGTTTGCCGATGAGTTTTCCAAAGCTTCCTTGAGTGCTCGTTTAGTACGGCGACGCTTCTCCTCGGACTCTCCCATCTTTGACTGCAACTCTTCGTGTTCGTGTGCCACCCGGGCCATGCTTTCCTCCCACATCTTGCGAAGGAATGCTTCTCTATTCAAACGATATTGCCAGTATGAATCACGATCACGAGATATTTTGAGAAGATTTTGCACCAAGCCTTTCAAGCTGCTTACAGCTGCCTCGTAGGCGGCTAATGCCTGGTCAACGGCCGGCTCTGAGAGGGACAAACTCGGGTCCCTTGACTTCTCAATCTGCAAAGAAGATGCCACGTTTGAGAGTATATCAAGTTGAAGCTTGGCTGACTGTGCTGTGATATTTAGAGCATCTTTGTCAGCAGGTGGCATGTCACGGCTAGAGGCATAGTCTCCGTAGTCATCCTCATCACCCTCGAAATCTGGTGCAGTGGTGACATGGCTGTGAACGCGGTTTACTTCATTCGACGGGGGTCCTTGATCATACGGACTAAAAGACCCGTCCTCGTCATCTGCAATCGTGCTCTCTAGTGTTGTGCGAGATGCATAGGTACTAAGGCGAGTGCCGCTGTTGCTGGGAACCCCGAGAGAAGGAGGTGCAAGACCTTTCCCATTTGACTTGGTCCCGGCGAGACTTGGGGATTCGGAGGCGGTATCTGGCGCACGGCCTTCAATTTGCTCGATCTTGGCTTGCCGCAGGACCTCAGCATGCCTTGTCTGGCGCTTTTCTTCCTCTTTCGCCTCATCCTTCGCCCACTGGATGGCGTTGTTCAAAGTCCAAAACCAGCGTTTTGCCTCTACAACGTGGTTGGCTTTAAGATGGTACTTCACAGAGGACTTTCCATGGATTTCAAAACGTGTCTTATCTTGGGAATCCATGTTGAGCCTAGCTATCTTCATGTTAATTGCACCACGGCATGCAGAATCGGCATCGTCTAGAGAAGAAGAAGAAAAAGGAAGAAAAGGTTAGACGTTAAAGTAACCCAAACTTAAAGGCAAGATTTCGAACCTTGGTGTTTGTAGTAACTCAAAACTCCATCTTCGAGAACAAACCACCGCAATTTATAACCACTGGTGTAGTTTGTCCACTTCTTCAAATAGCCTCTCATTTCACGCGAGTCTTTTGCTGCAAAAGAAGCTTCACCGGATCCGGAGCGACCCGAGACACCCTGGGCTGAGTTGGTCCCAAGTATGGCCTTCTCCTGTATTCCGCGTTGAGCAATCACAGCTGCAGGCGATTTCTTGACAATGGCGCGTGTTTTGTCGTCTTTTGTGACATCCTGGGGTAATTTCCCCTTCTTGTCACGACGAAAAGGATCAGCTCCGTGCATTAGCAAGATCTGGAGGAGCCTTGTGTCTTTCTTTCGAGCGCCTTCGTGCAGCAGGGTGCCACCAGACTGGGTGGTAACAGGGTCAGTAACGAGATCCAGGCTGTTGACATCCATGATCCCTTCAACACGAGGTTCCTCCAGCACCTTTTCCAGCTTTTCGTAGTCGCCCTGAGCAACGAGTGCCTGGATCTCCTGGGTCTTATTATCAATGAACAAGGACCGGGCAAGCTGGAGCTGTTGAAAAATATCCGGATTGCGCGCAACGTCGAGGGCCGTTTGACCACGGTAATTAACGATAGAGTCATTGAGCAAAGGCCGATTCAACAGTTCTCGCACTAGTGGTCCTCTCCCAAGCTGGGCGGCCAGGTGAAGTGGTGTGTTGCCATCTTTGTCACGCGCATTCATGTCAGGGTCGTTTCCGGCAGATATGATATATTCGACGACTTGAGGCTCGGCACACTGTATGGCAAGGTGAAGTAAAGTGGTCCCAGAAAGGCTATTGGCTCCGTGAGGCTCGGTAGTCTCCTTGATAGCCTTCGATATTGCGGTCGTATCTCCACTCCTCAGTATCTCGAAGAGCCGAAATGTACGCACCGACTGCTCCAATGACATATTCGCATCATCTATCTGCATCGCCGTTGCCGCTTTCTCGACACTGATATCGCCGCTTTGGTTGGAGCCGATCGGCTCAAGGGGGGCCTCGGCCGACATAGGAGGAGTAGCTACGTCCTGGCGAGGCTTTCGACGACTAGAACTTCTTCGGTGAGGCGATATAGACGGGAGTAATGACGAGCTGTTCACAGGAGAGGATGACGTGGGTTCAAGAGACCCCGTACTATCTCGACCGACACTTTCTTCAGGGCCCTCTTTCGATTTATCTCGATGCAAGATCGCGAGCGCCAACGCACTTCGGGAACGTTTATGCCTAAGAGAGAGCGGCATACTATATTAGCGCTGGATTCCAGATCTTCTTGCAATGACGCCGACCAACGATGGGATGGTGGGGAGGGAAATGATGAACACATGTGTGCCATCCGGTCGAGTCTAACGAGAGAGTTGCCCTCGATTAGACCTCTGGTGGCCATGGTTTTTTTATTATTGTACCCAGGGCGTATGGTGACAGATGACCCATGGAACCAGCCGCAGGTAGAACTCACCCTTCACCCTTTTCCGTCATCCCTCGACCGCGGTTGGGAAGATCCGAATATTGTGAAGTAGTATGGATTGGGGGGTGGTTGCATAGGCAGGTGGAAAAGATATACAAACAGAAAGTGATGGGAGGAAAGACTGACGATATCAGGTAGGGTGGAGGAGGGGGAGGCAAACTCCTTCCCTGTAAAAGCAGGTCAAAAACAGAAGGGGGTGAGGTCGATCATCCATCCATTCGTTGTGACGACGCCTCCCGCGGCCTTGGCAGCTCTACACAACTGCGTCATTCTGCACCTAGGTAGATATAACATTCTTCAGGTGGAGACACATGTTTCTTTTCCCTAGAAATATATTTGGTGCCTTTAAAAAAGAGAAAATAAAATAAAACAAAGCCAGGTAGCCCCTAGTATGAACTTCTAAAAATACATATATATATATATATATAGGTATATACCAACGCGACGTATCTTACTTTGCTTCACCACTCACAAGAACGATAACGCTACCTAGTTGTCGCTTTAGATCCTCCTTGTTCACATCATGTGTGTCTTCAACTTCCCCCCACATATCTGTCTGCCATTTGACTTCCAGGTTGGACGCCTCCGCGGCTTCTTCGATGCCAAATTTTCTCTGTCCTGGTCGCTGAATATGACGGAAATTGTCGCTCCACTCAGTAACGAGCCTCACGGAGACTAGCAAGCTTTTTGCTGCAAAAATTCCTCTTTCCAAGGCAGCCAAATCGTAAGCCGGCAAACTTTCGATCCACTGTTTGATGATATCCTTGGTGACCTGAGACTGCGATATCGGGAAAATACTATCGGCGTCCAAGATAGGTATTATCTCGATCCCAGGCCATACCTTGGTGCTCAGAAAAGCAATGATGTCACTAGCTACCCTGATCTGAGCCTCACGAAGGCTTTCGGGTTTATCGTCACCCTCGTCACGTTCCTCGGCAGCATATGCCTTCTTTTCTGGCTCCCAACAAAGAAGCGTATCCGTGTCTAAATAGCGCATCGCGGTGGTCACGATTTGGTCTCGGGTCTTTGTGTTACCTTGCGCATCCTCCTGGGCGATATCCGCCGCTCGAGAAGTAAGAGAGGTCAATGGTATCAGATGGTTCTTCAGGGCTTGCTGAGCAGTAGTCATAACATCCCATTCGAGGGCAATAGCATGGGCTAGTTGAGGCTTTGTCGGTGGAACGGACAGTACAGTCTTGGAAGGTGTGCGAAGGGGTCGGGTATCTAATAAGATTTGGTAATCGCCTTCTAAGGAGTGCAGGGGAATACAATCAGTGAACCCGATTCAACCAGCATTTCCACGCTCCATATGCTTTTAAACATACCGCTCTTTTGCTTCTGGATATGGACATTTTTCCAAAAGCGCTTCCTCAGCACTGACGTTTCTTTAGGTTGCGTTTGGCGCTCCTCTTGTTGGATCGATCTCCCATCCCTTTGTTCTTCATCACGTCCAGTAAATTCCGAGGCGGCCGATGGTGCCTTAGGGGGTGGTCCATGGGCTGTTACGGGGTGAGCAATGGCTGAATTCAACGAAGTTCGATGCAGATGGCGAGATAATATGGAAGCATTATATCGTGTGGACGCCTGTACGATGTGTCGTGACACGGCCGTAGATGGCCGAAGGAAAACTGACATCACCGTCTAATTGAATGGTTTAAAATAATTGGATATCGGTGATTAATTATGATCGCGACCAAAGTGCCGAGATTCAGTGTTGTCGCGGTTGTGAGTTGATGGTGTCATTTATGTTCTATTTTTTCCCTTCTTTTTTCTTTCCCTTGTTCTCTTTTTCCTTATCGCCGGACCGCCTCCGATAGCCACACTAGCGCCACACTCCTCCTAGTCACTACCCAATCAATATTCACACTCGGTTCAGGGTCAACAATGAAAACACGTCGGACACATTACGATACAGGAAGGTCAGCCGTATCAACGACTACTATATATGCTAAAGTTTTAAGCAACGGATTGGGGGGGAGGGTTCAATGTTACAAAAGCCGAGGATGATGTAGGAGGAACCCCAAAAACTCCAGTGTCTATCATATATTCTATACATTTCAAGCAGGCGAAATGCTGAATCTATGAGCCTTCGTGATACTTTGACTGTATATAGTCCTTTTATGGATATTTTGAACGAGCAAGCCCGCCTGTATGTTGTTCAAGAGCTAGAAATCACATAGTTATTATGAGGACTGCAATAGCAAAAATAGCTAGGGGGGGAAAAATCAAAATCAAAATCAAAAGACCACCCAGATTGAATCTAAAGAGAAAAAGAAAAAGAAGACAGAGATAAAAATAAAAAGTAAAAAGTAAAAACCCAGAGGAAAACCTAAAGAAATGGCCAAAAATTAGATGAAGATATCACAAAGAGCCTGCCCAAGCTTTTCTAATTTACAGATAGCCTTCCAACTCGGTCAGTCCGATTTTTGGTTGTTTTTTTTGTGGGGGGGGGGGGGGTTTTGAACGA
>VCAU01000208.1:0-31316 GCA_015844325.1 Aspergillus nanangensis | reverse complement strand
TTGTCGCGGTCCGCAGAAGGAGCAAATACAAAATCTCGGAAGACACGGAGTCCGGGTACTTGCTTGGCCTTCTCTTTTATCTCCGTCGCAAGGCTGTTCGAGATGACGCCGTACCCATCATTACAATCCTCAAGCTCGTTGAGTAACTTAGACAGCGCGGCAGGTAGATGTGGATCCGTCGCATCGAGAACCTTTATCTTGACCCGGTCGGAAGACAATTCCATGGTTCTGAGCCGTTTCAGAGGTGAGGACCGACCGGACGCTTGTGATCGTTCTGACGACTCTGTGGCTGCCGGAATGGAGGGCACTGGTGACTGCAGTATTGCTCTATCACCTTGGTTACTCTTCGCCCTCGGTGTCTCGTCAACATCCCTCGCCATCCTTTGTCTCTTAGGTGTGGAATTTAAGCTGCTTGCCATATTCTGGCGTCGTTTGCGTGATTCAGGCGGCGATGGAAGGGGGAGCTGATTCTCTCCGGTCGGGTCTGGGGTTGGCACAGACGCGTTAATCGAAGCACCGCTCGCAGGTAGTGTGGAAATCCACTTCTTAATATCGCTGTCATTCATTTTCTCATATTGTCGTAGCCTGGTCTCTCGGACGTTTGATTTGTGGTTGAACATAAGGTGTAGCGTGAGGAATGGTACCGAAGAGTGTGTCCGAGGAGGGGTGTTTACGCTGGTTTCCAAGCCAAGTGCTGACTCAGCGACCCTTTCGTCCTGAACCCAGAGAGGGTAGCCCGAGCGGGTTAATGCGACATACATTTTTTTACTGGCAGTGTATTCCTCATCGCCTGGACAAGCATATTCGTTCGTTTCATCCACTTCAATTTAAGTGCGAACTATGAGGAATATCTCGATGCAGAAGGCGATGCAACCCAGAGAGCCTTGGTCAACCAGGAGGATAGTGACATTTTTGTTCATATGTATAGCACCCGGTGCTTTAGCCTTCAGTCTGGCCCTGATACGGTGGCAAGTTGATCACGGTGCCGTAGTCCTCGAAACCTTGCATTATTCTTTTGGCGACACATCCATGGATGATAACGAGTTAGCATGGGATAAGGAGAAGGCAAGGGCGAAGATGGATCCAACGGTTGAAGGCGGACGTGTCGTCGCGTCTAATTTTTGCTTTTTCTGATTACTCGTATCGGTAAACAGGTGCCTGAAAATTTCGGCATCTACAAATAATCGCGCGTCGTGGGACGCGATTGTCTGTTCCTTGGACCCAACAATTATCTAACGGTAAGTATGCCGTCTCTAGTATCCCATGCAAAGGATCTGTCCCCTACAAAGCTCGTTACGAGCCATAGCTCTTGAGCATGTTTGATGGTGAATAATTTATGTATTCTTCAGGCACAGACGTCACGCGACCGTTTGGACAAAACGTAGTGCTCCGAATGTGTTCTCCAGTCGTGGGCTAAATTCCACTAAACTCACTCGATCGGTATAGCGCGCTTGGCGGGAGAGTTTCACAACTCTGGCCCAAAGATTACGGAACTACCACCGTACCGTACCGTCATTGAAATGTGGCTGGGCGGAACCACTTGGCAACCTGCTTACGTGATTGCTCACCACAACCACACGCGTTGTGACAAAGCTATGATTGGAATTACAAGCAATCCACGAGCCAGTAGCACATGATGTCCGAAGACCAAGGTTTAGATATCGGAATAGACTTAGGGACGTCATCCATAACGGTGGCTTACGCGCTGCGCAGAAGTCCAGAGATCTGGCTACTGAAATTCGAGTCAGACACCGCGCAAAAGGACAGCAATGAACTTCCCGCTTCATTCGCTCGTTCAGAGGACACATACCATTTCGGGCCCAACGCCGATGCCTTCAAGGGTTGTGTTCTGTATGAACATATCAAATTAGGCATCACGGGAAGACAGCCATATCGAAACAAATTGCTACGAGACTTACATGCGGCAAATGAAAAATTCGGCCTCCGAGAGACGCCCGTGTCTCTTCTGACCCAACTTTTGCAGCATATTCTGAAATGTCTCGAGGCGCAGGTCCTTGAAGATCCACAATTCGGTGAATTGCTCGCCGATCGGTCCTTCAAGTCCCTCCCAACGCGATGCTGGATTACCTACCCAGTGAGGCAGAACGACGCTCTACGTATATCACTGGCGGAGGCGGGACTTGCTGTAGGTATCGAGGATATCGACGGTGTGTCCGAATCACTTGCCGCCGGACATTTTGCCGTTTTAAAGTCCGGAATCACTTTTTCTACCCCGTCCGTCGTGCTGCTCATTGATTGCGGCGGTGGTAGTACCGTATGTGGATGAGCTTTCTGCAAAATTCGAAAAGAGAGCGCTAAACAGTACAGGATGCAGCTGTTCTCCTAGTCGAGTTCGCCAATGTTCAAAAGCGGATCAGGATAGTCTGCGCAACAGACGGTAATTCTCTCTCGTGTTCTTGTAATACTCGCTGACAGACGCGCCTAGGATTTTCCGGAGGGGGTCAGACAGTCAACGAAGCTTTCCTCACCTGGCTCTCGAGGGAGCATAGCAATGTAAGGGATCGAGAAGATATCTCCGCCAAATTTGACAGTCGCAAGAGGGCGTTTGATGGGATCGGGGTGTTGCGTCTGACGAAAGATATCTCGCTTCATCCGTCTGTCCACCTTTTCCTATCATTCAATATAGCTAATCACTGACCGCAGCAGAGATACTATGGCATCATTTCACGAACCGCTCGTTTCGAATATAACCGAACTTCTGAAGACCCAGTATGCCCTAGCTATGGAAAAGGGTCACCAGCCTACCCACGTTGTCTTTGGTGGCGGTCCCGTACGTAACAGATGGCTCCAAGGAACACTAGAGAACATAATTCAATTGAATTATCCGGGACTCAGATTTCACACAGTTACAGAGTAACGATGACGATCCCCCGAATATGATAATCTGTTGACTGACTTCTCTTAGTGTTGGGGCAGTTGCTAAGGGTGCATTGCTCTATGCTCGAAGCCCTTTGACTGAGCCGCACATTGCGCGAGCGAACGTTGGGTTAGGATATCTTGAGGATCGCGACGATAAAGGAAACCCCTTTGAAGGAGATAAGGTTGAGCAAGCCATTGGGTGGGTCATTCGAAAGGTAAGTCTTCGTAAACATGTCACAATATGTGCCTCTACTCAGTGATATGTCCTCTAGGGCCAAGCATTCGGGGACGAATCCTACGTTGAGTATCTTAAAACGGTATACCGAGACGAGCCAGGGAGACCGAATCACATTATCGCAACGCCCGTTTATGTAACGACCGACAATTTCGATGAAAGCAGGATTGTGGAAAATGAGCGCATAGAATGGAACTGTCGGATCACATATCCTCTTGACGGTGTGCGTCGTGATCTCAAGAATCTAGGGATAGCAGAGGCAACGATTCCTCACGACATCCTATTCCCGCCTGGGTCGACGCAGCAAGTTGTGGAAGCGAGATTTGTATGTACCTTTAAACAAAAGGGACAATTGCTATGGCTCGACTTTTCGCTGAAGATGAAGAATGAGCTTTTCCCATTGCGCAGGACTTTTCTGGCGGATGCAATTTCAGCCGATCAATCTGAGTTGAAACACCACCAATGGAGTACCCCTCGCCTTGACTGGCTCTACCGATCCAAGCCCGGTGGAAAGTGCCATAAAAGGGGAAGGGCATCGACCTTGGAACCCGAAACTGCCGAGGGCGGTGACCAACAGCGTTGTTCGGCCTCCCATCGTCAGATATCGATCACATCAGAGCCAGATGGAGAGACAGAGCTTCCCGATTCTGCTGTGGTCGTGCGTCGAGGTATGCTCCAGCAAGACTGTGCTGGTGCCGAGATGGCAACCACTAGACTCCCAGTGCGAGGAGGGATGTCCATAGCTTCATTGTTGGCCGCAGGTCCATCGCAAGTATCCTCAAAATCAGCAGCCAGGTCATCATCAAGCAGTGACATGCAGCAGACGGCTCCTTCATTGAGCCGTACAACAGGGGAAGTGGAACCAAGGTAATGAATGGTCTTTTCCTATCCGGATTGATGATAAATTCCCGTTCTAAATTCGACTAGATCCAACCATCTCATCCAGAACCTCGAAAAGATTGCGAATCAGACGACCTCCATTGACACTCTCTTTCTCTCCAGCACCCTTGCTCGCATCAGAACAGAAGGCCTGGAAGATTCTCAGAGGGACAAGGGCATCGAACTCCTTCGAAAATTACTCCCGGCAGCTGAATCTGAAGAAATTATACAGTCATTAAATTGCCCAGACCATGAGCTGGACAGCGATGATGACTCGCACCACATCTCGCCCAGTGCCATCGACGAATTGTCATCCGCCCTTGAGACACCGGAGATTTTTCAATTGCTTCCGAACCCAGGGAACCAGCGTAAGCGGCGTGTCCGACGCCTGGGCACGGGCAAGCGGCGAATACTGTCCCACAGCCCTTCGTTATAGTGCAAGTGCGAGTATATAGTCAAGACCGGAACACAGACCAACGTAAAATCTGGACGGATGCCCCTATACAATATTTGGTGAGTGTTGCGATCGATTCAGCTGCGATGAAACCATGGTTTGCGCTTTCCTGGCATAGACGACGTGTCAATATTCCAGACTGCACCCGTCCTCGTGTCGTTTTCAAAAAGCCGGCTACCGTGAATAGACCGATTGTCGTCGTCAATTAAAGATACATGCTAGAGCAGTCGTGGCAGGTGGTCGGTTTGGTGGTAAAACATGTTGGGATGGTTTGGAAGGCGTTGTTTTGATCTGTTTGATGCAAACTTTGTGGTGAAGTAACAGACCCAGTATAAAATGACTGATTTCGAGATTTTTTTCGCGAAGAAATTTCATAACCCAGCCGCCGAAAGAGGCCACAGGTTATGATCGCATGCTAGCAAACAGTCTTGGCAGCGGAGCAGCCAACAGAACCCCATAACAGCTACACCTATCTTGACACCACGTGTATGACGGGGGGTTCTGATAGAGCCTGCAATGCAGCTCCCGAGCTAATCAATTTCCCTCCGTCCCAAGCATATCTCTTGGCTCACGGAGCCAGCACTGGTGGAACGGTATGCCTTAGACCGAGGCTGTCAATCGAATAGGCTCATCCTATTCGTTGTTGCGTGACCAGATGTTGTCACAATTCTGAAGTCAGACGGGGCGGCAGGGATCGTCATCATCGCTTATCTGTACGAGCCTTGTTTGGGAGCCTGGTTCAGAAAAAAATTGGTTGGCTCGTGCTGTATGAAACATTCAACATCTGACATCGAAATAGTTAAGAAATCCCTCTGTGACCTGCCGGTAGCTGCAGAGGCCATCGTCCAAACACAGGCATGGCAGCCGATCGGACTTCGTTCCGCTGAAGCAGGCAAAGTCACATCTCTTGGCAAAAAGGCTACGCCTATCGCATTGCCACAAGATCCGACCATTCTTCCCTCTCGCACGTTCCCCAAGTAGCCTTCAAGGCTCTGTCTCCGCGATTGCCCCTCGATACTTAGTCGGGGTAGGATGCAGTCCGTTTGGCTGTCCATCACTCTTGCCACGGAATCGACCTCGCAGTCGTAGCACACTCTCACATACGTTTAGAATTTCCACCGAGAAGGAATAGTTTATTGGCAATATAAACGAGACCGATTTTTTTTATCACATTTTATGAACAAAGACTCACACCCGTTTCCATTATGGCTCGTTGTGCGATCTGTGAACAACATGTTCGCATCGCTCGAATCGACGTTGACAATAGGGAAGCCGCCCGATGGTATCAGAAAGCGTTTGTCGAGAGTTTTGGGCCACTGTGTATGGCACCTTTCAGCCGCGTACATGGCTGGACAGATAGGAAAATCCAGTCGATCATGGCTGCTGCATTGGCAGAGGCTCTGGATCCAAGCACGGATGTTTTCCACACGTTATATGTTTACAAGGCGTGGAGGCCCCAGAGAAGGACGGGTCATTTCGCTTGACCATATGTCCAATTTAGTGTAGTTTTCCTTAGTACACCTGTGCATTTAACTTAGATCATGCTGGAGAATGGCTTCTTTGAATTTAGCTTCGCTCCAACTGTATCAAAAGAAAGCAGAGCTCGCCGTTTGAAGAAAAACCTTCTAGTGCAGTTTCACTGAGGATGCTTGCCAGGAGAGTCCTTACATAAAGTCATGTGGTATATTAACGCTATCTTACATGTGTTGAAGAGAAATGGCTGTCTCGCATAATGACTGTATGATCAGCTAGATCTGCGCCATACCGCTTGAAATAGCTGCCGCAAAGCAACACGCAAAGTGAGCTTCGGAACATGTGCCTGTTCGATTCAATAGGCCCGCAAAAAACTTGTGATTGAAAGGTTCTCATCAAAATGATCACGCTCTGCGAAGTCTGCTTCTCTTGCAAAAGTATCGAAGAGCCAAAACCAAAATGTGTGATGGGGAGGCTGTTGGCAACATATACGTGGGGACCGTACATACCCCCCTGGCACTTGTAGAAAAGGCGCTGGACAATGCCCTAAGTAAATTGAGTCAGTAACCAGATCGTCACCTACTGCTCTGAAACGCCCTATACCTTAGCTCTGTGCATCCTCTCAGCTGCTTCATACGATCAAGAATGCACCACGGGCTTCCATGCTCTATTGGGATCAACCTGATATACAGACCGGTCCTTTGCGACATGTCTTTGTCAATTGGTGCTATCAATGTCTGAAAAGACATAATGCACACCACTTCCGTATGTATGCTCTTGCTCATCTTGTCCACTATATCTCCACAGCTCTTCTTGAACACCGGGCCCTTGTCCTTGAGCGAGGTGCACGTATTTCCCTGCCCCTGCATCGTAGATAGAAATGAATGGAAAGTCATAATTGACGATGAAGGGGAACAGCATGCGGATCAGACGCCATGTTGATGACCTAGTGACACGCTTCGATAGAAAAGAATTTAGGAACTTCCAACGTTGTGTAATACCACTCTCCGACGAATGAATAAACACACGATGATAGCTGCAGATCTGTTCCATCAGGGCGTCGTCAGCTTCGATGGATGTTATTGCATCCTCGATACGACGCAATCCCCACTTAACCGTCTCCAACCCCCGAGGCTGTGGGCAATGGCTTGGAGCTTTGACAACAGTAGTCTTAATGTCGTGATCATAGATTTTCTTCAGGTAAATGATGAAGGGCAATGTTTTCACTTCCTTGTCACTGGTCAAGACAAACACTGTTCTCAAAGGCTCGTCTCTAACTCGGGGAGAAGTGCGCAACATCTTTGTGCACATCCAGCCATCCGAGACTTCACTGAGACTGATGCATCGTACTTTCCCGTAGTCCGGTTGCCGATAAAGAAGTAAACGCCCATTGTGTCGGATCGGACTACCTGCAATGAGTCTTTTTAGCGAATCAATAAACGTAAAATGCATTTTGCGAAAAGTTAGATGAGTCGAAGGGAACCGATCTCTGCATGGAGGACTTGGAAAGTAGTCTCTCCGATTTTCTGCTTTCTGCGGCGTGGCCACAAATTTATACCCAAATTCTTTCCCAGCAACCGTCACAATAATCAGGTGGCGATGTACATACTCCTCGGACCGGCCAGCCTGTCCCTGGGAATTTGCGAGGAGTTTCTAGGAGCTAGGTCAAGCGGCATGTAATCCGAGCAAATTAATAGAAAAATATTATTAGAGGAGTGGTTGGAACGCTGGCACTTGACATGCCCAGGGGTTCAAATTGGGGTTCAACTTGGGGTTTAGCTTGGAGTTCAGCTTGGGGTCCTTGCCGATCATCAAGCCCCTACAGCGTATAGCACTAACTGCGTTTTCATTGCCCGATCCTATGGATCATTAAAATGTGGTTAATTACCATTGTATATGTTGGATACAAGTAGCTAGGCCTCGCCATACGTGGGTTTGGGGCGGGTTTTGGCTTGCATGGACCTGTTGATTGATACGTGATACTTCGATGATGTTCATATGATTGATGGTTGTTGATTGTATGTATGTTGGATACAAGTAGCCTGAGATATAGGTAGACCTCGCCAAAACCCGCCCACGAAAACCCAACCCGTGGGCTGGGTTGGGTCTTTGTTGTTTGATGCGTGATACTTCAATGATGTTTATATGATTAATGGTTGTTGATTGTGTGTTTTTGGATACAAGTAGCCTGAGATATAGGTATATATGTGTGCACGTGATCCCAGCCTCATTATCTCAACCGGGATATTTCAACACTCCCACTCGCTAATCTCCTTCGTCAGAAGGATATCAGCGATCTTTCATCACGGTTGCAAAGCCCCATTAAAACCTCCCAAAACCAGTGGTAAAAAGGAAGGAAAGGGTGCCTGCATGCCCGGTTATTTCTCTCTCTTTCTAGTATCAAGGTTCCTTTCGGACCGGGCAATTATTCAATGCCCAGGCCTTTTCTAAACCATTCAAATCTATCTCGTGCAAGCGGTTTCGTGAAGCCATCCGCTATCTGCTCTGATGTTGGGATATACTTGAGTTCCACTGTCCCGGCGTCTTGGACTTCTCCTTGCCACTTTCGCTGGATTTCCATATGCTTTGTGCGCGAATGATATTGAGGGTTCGAGGCCAGCGCAATGGCTCCCTGGTTGTCGCCGCAAATGATTGTTGCGCGTTGTCCCTGGCCCATGTTCAGCTCATGAAGGAGTCTTCTCAACCAGATAGCTTCTTTCGTTGCTTGCGTTTGACCCATGAACTCGGCCTCGCAGGTTGACAGGGCAACAATATGCTGGCGTTTTGATTGCCAGCTGATTGCCCCACTTCCAATGTTGAAAAGATATCCTGCCGTCGATCGCCTTGTCTGGTGACATCCAGCCCAGTCTGCATCCGTAAAGCCATGGAGCATCTGGAGCTGACCTTTATACGCGAGACTAAGAGATTTGGTGCCTTTGAGATATCGAAGGATTCGGCGGGCGAGCTTCACATGTTGTGGGCCAGGATTTGCCAAGTATCTGCTTGCCGCCGAGACAGCATATGCGATATCGCCTCTAGTCCCAAGCATGATATACATCAACGATCCGATCACACGCTGGTACTCGTTCTTCACATTCAACGGGCAGATATATCCAGGACCGCTTTCTGGCAGAGGTGAAGTGTCGATGGGCGTGCTGACATGTGCACAGTCCAACATCCCGAATCGTTGAAGGACCTTGTGCACGTAAGCCTCTTGGCTGAGATAGAGGATTCTGTTCTGCCGGTCTCGCCGGATGGTCATGCCGAGATAGTAGCTGCACGGGCCAAGATCTGTCATATGGAAACGATTTCTGAGGCTCCGCTTGATCCTTTTTATCTCTGCAATGCTCGGTCCGATGATCAAGAGGTCATCCACGTATACTGCAATGTACATGTTGCTCCGAACAAAGATACTGAGATCGGCATTGATGGGCTCGAAGCCAAGATCCCGAAGGAAATTGGTTAGCGTCTGATACCAGATACGAGGTGCTTGCTTCAGACCGTAGAGTGCCTTTCGAAGCTTGCAGACCTTCGATGTGCCGTCGGTAGTGTGATGAGGCTGTTCAACATAGATCTCATGGTCTATCTCGCCGTATAGGAACGCTGTTTTGACATCCATTTGTTCGATCTCGAGATCCAGAGCTGCAGCAATGGCGAACAGAGCTTTGTAACTCATTGGTTTGACCACGGAAGCAAACGTCTGATCATAATCGACACCTTCTTCCTGAGTAAAACCTCTGACTACCCATCTGCATTTGTAGCGGACGATCTCTCCGCGTGATCCTCTTTTGAGTTTGAAAATCCACTTCCCACTGAGGACTCGACGATCCTTGGGAGGGTCAACTATTTCCCAAGTTTTGTTTTGATTGAGTGATTGTATCTCTTCGGTCATTCCCTTTTCCCATTCGAGCCAGGAGGGATCATTCTTGGCTTGTCGAAGGGACTTCGGCTCGAAGGGTTCTATCTCTTCCGCTGCTATGGTCAAGAAGGTCGGAATGACATTCTTGTCAGGGATATTCATCAATGCGAGTCTTTCTTGGTCATCATCATATATGTCTTCAGACGTTTGTGTGTCACGGAGCTTGAGTTCAGGGTGGCGTTCCAGTGAGTCTTTTTGCACTATGTGTTTTGCACCACCCTCTCGAAGCTCGGAATAATCTAGCCAAT
The DNA here is from genome assembly GCA_015844325.1 of Aspergillus nanangensis. Lineage (NCBI taxonomy): Eukaryota > Fungi > Ascomycota > Eurotiomycetes > Eurotiales > Aspergillaceae > Aspergillus > Aspergillus nanangensis. The sequence goes on along the minus strand of VCAU01000208.1, from coordinate 21,228 downwards.
CTGGGATTCGCCCTTGCTGAGCATCGCCTTGTTGCTGGTCGCTACCGGGTGGTGAGTCAATCCCACGGACGGAATCCTGTGAAGCAGGTGATAGGGGTCCGAAGGTGTCGTCACTCCGTGTAGGCGAAAAGGTTATGGCTCCTCGTCCGGCAACGGTGGGCTGCGAGTTATTATCACTCGACTGAGGCGGATGCACTTGCACTATGTCGTCCCATGATCTAGGCTGTGTTTGCCCTTGTGGCGCCAGGGATACGTGACGTCCCGAGGCTGGCACGGATGCATGTCGCATACTGGCCGACGGTTGGTTTATTAGTCCCACCGTCTTACTCCCCCCTGCGGCAGCAGCCGTTGCCACAGGAAAGCTCTGCTGTTTGGCTCCCACGTCTTCTATGGTCTGCGTGGAGGGAGTGTTAAGGACTTCATGGAATTCTGCATTTGGCGTACCAATGATTCTGCCGTCTTCTAGCAGGATACGATAGTTTGTATTACCTTCGTATCCCAGCAGTAGACATGGCCTTGTTCTTGGTCCCGTCAGCTTCTTTCTTTGTTTGGGTGGAATTAGATACTCTCCCTTGGATCCTATGACTCTCAGCCGTGACAGGTCAGGCTTGTCACCATACCACGCTTGATACGGAGTCATGTCACGTTTGGATGATGGTGATCGATTCGAGAGGAAGGCCGCAGTCCGCGCAATCTCCGGCCAGAATTTGGGCGGCAGTTTCGCATGTGCGAGCGTTGGTCCAACTCGATCGTAAATTGTCTTGTGGGCTCTTTCCGCCACTCCATTCTGTTGGTGCTGGTCGACACCCGTGACTTCGGCTCGGATTGCCCTTGAGAAGAGGGTAAATTTCATTTCTTCTCCCACTTGTTCCGGAATCCGGTCAAGACGAATTCGCCTGCATTTACGTTCAGGGCGCTCGTTGTGATCGAGGAAATGCCGCAAAGACTCAACGACGTATTCTTGCCGTCGTGGTATGGGGACGATTTCAAGCCATCCAGTACAGTCGTCAACAATGGTTAGCCAGTAGCGACTGCCATCAAGGCCCTCTTCAAACGGTCCTGCGACATCGATATGGAGGAGCTCCATGGCGAATCTGGCTCTTTTGCACGCTTCCGAGCGACGATGGGGGTTTTCAATCATCCGTCCTTGAAGGCATGGGTTGCAAGGATGGCGTGGTGCATCGTCTAGAATTCCATGGGCTTGCTTTTTGAGTCGTTGTATATTCGCACCGCTCAGGTGAGCGAGCCTGTTATGCCAGAGCGCCGATTGCGGGCTGACATGGTAGGCTGGAAAAGCAGGTTTCTCCCATAGGTCGAGTGCGTAGACGCCATGATACTGGCTTGCGGTGAACAGATTTTTACCATCTGATTTATTCCGAATAATGGCACCATTTCTCGAGAAGTCTATCTTTGCTCCCTGATTGAGAAGTTGCAGTACAGATATGAGATTTGCATGCGCAGTCGGGACAAACAAGACGTCATCCAATACGAGCCATTTCTTTCTTCCTCGTACGGTGCACAAGATATTTGCCACTCCTATGCCAGAAGGGGCTGTTGAGGTATCGACGCTTCGTAAAGGTGGACCATCATATTTGTCCATCTTGACGAATCTCAAGGCATTGTTACAGACGTGCTGAGCACATCCACTGTCCACGACCCAGGCACACCTAATCGAGGGAGCTTTCGTGGCCGTCATAATAGGAATATAGTCAAAGGTGGCAATGTTTCCTTCAATTTCGGATCCAAATGCTGCATTGATATCCCGTTTTGAGGCTCTTGTTGCCATAAACGTCGGCCTTTTGGGGTCTCTCGGTCCTTCTGAATCGTCGTCTTCATGATCCGTACTAGCCCGCTTCTTTGATGAATTACGAAGATCCGCGTACGCCTCTTTGGGTCTTGGCCTACGCGTCGTTCTCTGCTTTTCTTGGCCCCTCAGATTGGGGTTCTTTTTGAAACACTGCGGCTCCCTATGATAGGGTTTTCGACAGAAGACACAGAATGGGACATTATCAATCTCAATCCGGCAGGATTTTCCATCTGGAGACGGCATGACTTTCTTGTCGCCAAGGCTTCGACTAAGTGTGAAGGCAGGAAGCGCATTTGCATCTGCGGGTTGGTTACCTAGCTGTCCTTTCCTGTGTTCCTCTTCAATGGCCTTGTTCTCAATGTAGTCAAATGTAGGTGCTGCTTTGGTGATATTTCCGTTCTCATCTCTGTCATTCACAATGTCCATTTGTCTGAAGACATGGTCACGAAAACTCTCATATTCTGGGCCTAAGGCATGGAGGAAAAAGAAAGTCCTCTCAATCTCAGAAGTAACACAGGCGGGGTCGAGTAAAAGTTTCTCGGCATGAATCTTTCTGATCTCGGCCCCGAGAGCTTGTGCACTCCCACATCTTGCTCGGGTAAGGGACATGTACCTTCTCTGAAGATTGACATATGTCCCTGAACCTTCCGGCTTAAAGTTTTCTTTGACCGCTTTGATCAGCGGTTGAACTCGAGTGATTTCGAAGGCATTTATCCGCTGAGAAGCATTGTGAGTTAACTTTGCCGCGATCATTGACGAGTAAAATGTCTGGCGGTGGGACCATTCCTGCGCCTCTTCCTCTTCCAGAGGTGGGGCCGCTCCATCCTTAGCCACAGGAGATAGTCGAAGAAACTCCTTGACTTTCTGATTCCACTGCGACCAGTCGTTGGCATTGTCGAGGGTAGGTATGGCATGGTAGAATGAGCTTAAGCCTATTTGTTCGAACTTGGCCGAATCCATCGCGCTGAAAGTCAGGGTTCTTCGGTGCTGAAGAATTCAGCGCTGGACGAGCCACTTGAGCGAATTGAGTGGATAGAAGACGTCCCGTTTGATGGCTCGGGAGATCTTGGTTCAAGGCCAAACAATTCCACGCTTGATATCTCACTGGGTAGACTAGAGCTGATGGAGTGAGAATACTCGGACGTGCTTGGGCTAGATGTATGCGATGGAGGGATGTATTCACTATCTGGTGACTCGCACGGCTTGAGATGACGCCTATACGACTCGAAAAAGTGAGGGAAACGGACACGATCAACTATGTATCGTGGTCTTTGCTCTGTTAAGGTTGTGGGTCTGTTTGGCCGGAGGTTGTACCGGGTTGAATTGTAACCACTTGCGGTCAATGGTGCGGATCCAATCTCAGTATTCGTCGAGTTGAAGTGACTTGTCCCCTGTTCCGGACTGGAGAGCACTGGTTGAGCTTGACGTGAAAGGTTGCGTCCAGTGGTATGCCGGGACTTGGCAATGACAGACGTAACAGCAAGCGCCCGGCGTGTGCGCTCTTCTGGAGGCAGTTTTCTATATGCCCCTCCGACTGCGTGTCGGGAAAGTAATGGAAAGTTCGCCTTTTGGATTTGTGTGAAGCGCCAAAGGCGAATATTTCGAAGATAGCAGACCAAATTGAGCTCTTCGTCAGTCCAATTGTGTCCGTGATAAGGTCTATGCTTTCTTGCCATAAGTTAGGATGGCAGATTGCCCGTCTTCGAGAAGATCAGGGTATGGGAGAAAAATGTTATCTCAGCATGTTAAAGAGAGCAGGTCGTTTCACATCTCCCTGGAAATGTGATATGTCTATAGCGGGGTGATGAGGGGTTGTCCTTTGCAAAGCTTTAGTAGGCTATGATTCGTCTGACGATTAGGTTCGGTGGTGTGGTGATGCGCTGTCTCGTGTGAGGGCTTCTTGTCGGCTATGCTTGGTCTGGCGAACATTTGTAGTGGGGTAGTGATCTTGTTAAATTTGTGAGACCATTCCGCACAATTAATTCCCCTCTTCATCGATAGGGATTCGCCCTCTTCACTGAAGCATTAAATAAGTAATCTTAGTTCAGTTAATAGTTGAAGATATCACTTGATGGGGAAACTTAGGAGTAGGAAGTAATCTCCAATATGAGTTGAGCAGTGCCGGGCTCATAACCTGTTGTTTGATGCGTGATACTTCAATGATGTTTATATGATTAATGGTTGTTGATTGTGTGTTTTTGGATACAAGTAGCCTGAGATATAGGTATATATGTGTGCACGTGATCCCAGCCTCATTATCTCAACCGGGATATTTCAACAAACCCATGGGCGGGTTCATGAAGGCCAAAACCCACGGTGGGTTACCCGTGGGCTGGTTAAGAAAGTGAGAACCCAACCCAAACCCGCGTTTGGCGAGGCCTAGTGGTAGGATCCCCTCGTGACGCAGGGAGCCCCAACTCAGCGTCAACTTTCTGAATACACCAATTTCTTGCGAATGGCCTCTATTTCATCTATTTTCCATACTTATAGTGATTACTTCCTTTCACACTAGTCGACCAATCCACCAGAGATCATTGGATCACTCAAGTGTCAAAGGCACCAAGTTCCCTATTTAGGGAAAAAGTGGGTTGTGTGCGGGGATCATCTGCCCAAATAGAAACGGCATGAAACATTGAACTATCTATCATTTCATCAAGTCCTCATACATCAGAGCCCCAGTATCTCTCTGGTATCTAAATCTAGGCCTTTCCGGCCAGGTACTGCGGCGCCTTGGGCACTAAATAATCTCGGCCCTTGGCAAACTTCACAATGAAGCCGAAGGGGGTTATCCCGAACACCTGGCCGGTGCCGCCACTCTCACCAACAGGCACTACCATCATGATGCTGTCACCCTGCTCATAGGACTTACGCTCGCCCTGGCCCAAGATATCGGCCTTGATGTTGGCAAACGCAACCTTGGCCTGTTCAGTGGCTTTGTAGGTAAGACGCATTGTGTTCGTGTTGATATCCCCGACGGCGTAGATGGGCAGAGCCGAACCGCCAGAGGACTGCACGCGCAGCTCATTGTTGACCTTCACCCAGCCATCCTTGTCGAGGAACTCGGTGGGAATGAACCCGCTGTTGGGTATGGACCCGGTCGTGGGGATATACAGGTCGGCAGGCAGCTTCTTTCCATTGTCCAAGGAGACGGTCCAGGACTTGGTTCCATCAGTCGAGGCCTCGGCTCCAGTCACCTTGGTGGAGGTGATGATCTTAATCTTCTTCTGCTTGAGCAACTTCTCGCCCGCAGAGCTGCCGGACGGCTTGAGCATGGGAAGCACTCGGTCTGCAGAAGAGATTAAGGTGATAGTCGCCTTGCTGCCAAGCTCCTCAGCAAGTTCTCCAGCCAACTCGACACCAATCGGCCCAGCACCGCCAATGACAATTTTCTTGGCATTAGCGATCTGCTGCTGGGCGGCCTCGACAATCTCTTTGATATCGTCCCGATTGGACGGCTTGAATGGAATCGAAATTCCGGTGACCGCGCCAGTCGTTGACGGAGTGGTACTTCCAGATGCGATCACGAGATGGTCGTATGGCAATGACTTCGAGTCGGCGCTACCATTGGGGGTGACAGACACGGTCTTCGTAGCAACGTCAATGGCGGTCGCAGTTCCAGCGACAAATTCGAATGATTCGGCCGAGTATTGGGTGAAGGCGTTTTTGATAGGCAGTAAGTACTGCTCCGGCTTGAAGGCCTTCGGCTTCACGACGATGCGTGGGGATGCAATGTTCCAGTAGAACGTCTGGGAAGGGTTGACCAGAACGACCTTGGCGTTGGGAACCTCTTGAAGCAAGGAGTGGGCGATGCTGACGCCTGCGGCTCCAGCCCCCACAATTAAAACGTTTACAGGGGCCATCGTGTTTAACAAACAAACAGATGCTGCGAGGAGAGGAAAGTGTAGATTCAGACAGAACGCATTTCGGCGTGGGATTTCTTGCCGATCTTATAGGTCGGGCCATGATCTGGCATGTTATGCTTTCTAGCCTCAAAAAGGGTATGTTGAGGCAATCTGCCAATATTGAAATTTCGCCCGCAGATCTACCATGGGCCGCAAGCTGCCAGGGACCAGCGTGTTTGTCAGCGCCACAGTGCACACAAGCAAAGCTTAGCAATAACCCCCCCCCCCAACCAAATTTTTTCTCCCCCACTTTGACTAAGTTACCTAGTCTATCGTTATAGACAGATTTTGCCTCTGCTGAGTTTGTCAGCATCATAGATATTTCGTTCGCTATAGTTGTTGATTGATAATTATGGACTTAACAAATTTTTTTCTGCTTAGCATCGCTTGGATAAGGGAGCTAACCGCCGCCACCGCCTTCGCTCGGCTCGTATGGTCGCCCCCTAGTAAACCATACGGGGTCGACCGTACATTCCTGAGCTCGGTTGTTTCCCTGATTCTTGCTTCTCTGTGTACCTCTACAGGCTTCCCTCTCTGCTTCCGCTGCGACCAGTGTTCCTAGCTATCCAATCTTTAGCAACAAGTATTAACACTGTTTGCGTACACTCTTGGCCATGAACCACCTTGTCATCTCTCGACACTACACTACGTGCAGAATGGCGTTGTGAAAGTGGCACCACAGTTTCCACAATGCCTCATGGCGATTCCCAAGTACAACGGTGCAGCGGTCAGCCCTTCTACCGGGTCAGGCCGAGGCGCAGCTGCAACAGAATTGACACACGTGATAGGCATTGAGCGAAGACAATGCCTGTGCGTGCATCAGATGATGAGAAGATTCCAGCCGATGACCTTGCAGAATATCCCATAATAAGCACACTTTCAACCGCGATTCTACAAGTCCGTACACCAATTCTCTAGGGCCCTTCCTCTGTGACGAATTTGGAAGCATGTATCAGGTGAAAATTCCTGACGCAATCAACCATGATATTCTTCGCGCCATGATGCTTACGTCTAAAGGCGTGATGATTCAGTCGGAAGCCAAAATTCGGGGTGCGAAATGTCTCCTCGAGAGCATCATGCGGACCATAGAGAAAATGAAAACGAGGCCCAGAGCAAGAGGACGACACCTGGACATTCAGGGCGTACAATGAAATCGCTGCTGTCTATGGAGTTCTTGGAATGACCCAACAGTAAAAGGAGATCTCTAAGAATATTTTGGTCAAGATGGAGGAAAGACGAGGACCAGATGACTTGGAGACTCTTTTTATTGTCCAGAGAGACGCTCTTCGATACTGGGATTGGGGCAGCCTGGATGATGCAGTGTTGCTTTTTGAACATGCTCAAGAGGGTCAATCAAAACGCTTTGGAGAAGATAGTATATATGTCATCAAAAACACGCTGGGTCTTGCCGCTACTACTATGGCACTTTCATTGAAATATGCCGGTGAAGGCAAGGATGATTGGAGGGCTGAAAAACATCGGCAGAGCACTAAATCCTCAGAAAGGGTGAAAGCTTGGGAGGAAAAGATGCTTAGTGGTGATCTTTCGAGTGCTAAATGTCTACTTTCACTTCCAAGCCACTCGACAGATGATGCGGGAGAATCTTCGAAAGACATTCGAGAGCGGGCTCATTCACCAAAGTGTTGCTCCAATACAAGACGTTCGGACACGTTGGAATTCAACGTATTTGATACTCCGACGTGCAAAGTGCCTGCAGTCTGTTTTGAATGAGTTTTGCTCCCAATACGAGAATCATGAGCTACAACCAAGTCAGGAGGAATGGCGACAGATTGATTATCTCCTTTCGATCACACAACCTTTCTTTACCTTCACGACCTCTCTCTCAAAGACCAAGGAAGTCACTATCCATAGTGTCTTCGCAATCTACAACAACCTGTTTGCTCATCTCGATAGATCTAGGGCACAGCTTGCGCGACAGAAGGTTGGCTGGAAGAGAGTGATGCTATCTGCCCTACAGGCGGCAAGATTGAAGCTTTCAGAATATTATAGGATGACTGATGAGATTGGTAATGACCTTTAGGCAATTAGCACAATCCTAGCGCCACAAAACAAGCTCGAATTCTTTTCCACTGAGGACTGTGAGCCAAATTGGCGTGTGCGATACCGTAAGAGCCTGGAGGATTACCTTATACCTTATCAGCAGCGCTATTCAGAGTCACAGCCTACATTAAACGGCCAACCCTCGGTAGGGCTTTGATGTTGATATCCTCTAAACACCAGCCTCATCTCTCCGGCCACAGACGACCGCTTATGACGAGCTTTCGCGGTATCTTGGAAGTAGTAAGTGATAGTCCATTATCCCTTTCCTCACTCGAACTAATCTCTCTAGGTACGCAAGTAGTCAACCCGAGGACGTACTGGAAGAATCATCAGCATGAATTTCCAATCCTCCCAAGCTTAGCACGGGATGTTCTGACCACGCCTGCTAGTGATTCTGGCGCTGAGCGGTTATTCAACTCTGCTCGTGATATTTGTCACTACCGCTGAGGCTCACTGAAACCCAAAACTATAAGGGATCTTATGATGTTCATGTGTACGACCAAGTTTGACATGGAGTCTGAACAGCTTTCCCTTACAGAAGAGTATCTTTCCACCCAGGAGGCTGAGACGGCAAGAGAAGAAAAAGAAATTCGGAAAGCAGAGGATAAATTCGATCCTATCAGTGATACTGAGGAAGATCCTTTAGCCACTGTCAACCAAAATAATTACAGGGAAGTATTACAGTTAGAATTCAGCCAGCATCATATCCCTTGATTGTCTAAAACACTGCGTGATTGTCTAAGACAATGCTGTTGATGGATACGTGTTCAAATTGTGTTCTGATTGGAATATTTAAGGAACTAGGATAGAGAGATTATTCAGGGATTCAGACCCTCAATTCATTCATTTATGACCATGACCTTTGGTGTATGAGAAATACCCCCGATTTCGGTTGACAGCCACTATATCTCAACCTATGGAACCAGTCAGTCAGCGTGCCCTCGGTAAAAGACCAAGGACAGAAGCCACCACGGAAGACCCGGGCCTTTCGTTTGAATCGAATGAAGATGATGAAATCCCCCTTCCTGATAATATCCGTATACAGGGAGAGAGCACTCAGAGGTGTTCATCAGGGCGGCTTCTAAAGCGTTCTAGGCGGGAGGAAGACTCTGTGTATGGGAAGCCATAGAATCGATAGAATTTTGAATGAAAAGCTACTTTGATCTGATCTTCCTATAATATCCCTCTTATGAAACCTCATCTAACCCTTCAACTAATCTGTACGGGAAATACTCAAAAATACAGTCAAAATCTACATAAATATGCGCATCACGAGAATCACTATGTTTGCACTGTTTGCGGAACCTGTCAGGTTCGACTCCAAGAATCCTGGAATCGGATCGCGACTTCAAAACCTTGTAACCTGAACCTGATTCTTGGCGGTTCCGAGTCGAATCGAACCTGGAGAATCGTGATTCCCTACGAGGCCTAGAAATGAGATGATCACGAAAACGGTGGAATTGAGTAGTTCTGGCGGAAAGGCGCGTAGCAAAAATGAGTTACCAATGAGGAAGGCAAATAATATGACTAATACACGGGCAAACAAAGTCTAGTTAAGGCTCTTCTCCTAGTCTTGAAGTGTCTGTAGGTTTGGCAGAGAAATCGTTTACACGGGTTTGGTCGCGGAAGGGAGGGGTCGAAGGGAGTAATAAGCAAACGGTCAGGTCAACGGGTGCTCGCACAACATACCTTCGATTGGAACAACTAATATCACCAGTCCGAGCAGATTGAAAAAGACGATAGCGAAGACTGGAGGAATGTACAAGAATCGGGAGACGGCAGTCTACTCAGGGGGCCTGTTTCGAGTGGAGCGAGCAGATATACTACTCGACAAGCGGGCAAACATTCTTGGTAGTTATAAATAGACATACCTAGCGACAATAATCGTAAGAAGATCGATAAGTTCTCCAAAGTGAGCAGCATACCTGAGTCTTGTTAGATCCTATCAGACTTGTTCGTTGAAGTTCCATATATATAAAACAGCTGAACAGCTTCACATCAAGTTGTGGGAAATATTTAGCCACTTATTGCCAGGTAGAAACTGCGTAGAGAAAGCTGATACCTGCAGGTACATAAGTCCTTATATTTCCCACTATACAGAGCAAAGCCTCCACCTATCTAATGATATGATATCCATTGCTTAATCTGTGACATCCGCAGATTTCATTCCAGTTCTTCATCTGAATCCCCTTCTGGAATTTCGCCAAAGCTAGATTGTGACGCAATCTGTTCCTCATCGACCCACGCCTTGTCGAAAGACTCAAAGGGAGGATTTATGAAGATATTTATCTCCATGGCCTCGTGAATAAACGACGATCGCTCGAGTGTCTTGACAGCGTTCTGTAGATGTTGTCTCACCTCCCCAAGACGCACCTCTTCAGGGTATGGATCCTTTCGAGGAACCTCAAGCCATGAAGATCTACCAAGGCAATTTTGGATGTTTTGCGGGCTTACATCAACATGCCAGGCACGGCAAGCCCAGCTTACGGCCTTCGCGATATTCATTGTTGTAAGCGGGTTTCTGCGAGCTCTGAGTTGGTCGAGAACATGTTCTATCCAGTATCTGCGATAGTAGGTTTTCCATATCCCCGCAATTTCTTGATTCAGATGGTGGTGTACGTCCGTATATGAGAATGGTATCCATATAACAGTCACGTTTTTAAGGCCAAGGCTTTGAGAAAATAGAGAAGAGGTCAAGGAAGTAGAAAAACCGGCTCGACGCGCAAAAGAACTATCCAGCCAAAGGATAGCTTTCCTGTTCCGCAAGCGAGAGTCGAACCAGTGCATGAACTCTCTGAAAATTGTTCTTGTCATCTTTGCTGCGCCATTGTGTCTCCAAATCATATCCAGATCTTTTATGTTGTCTCCATCTGAATGAAAAGCACGTGGGTTAGGATTTCTGCCAATATACCAAGGCGACAGGCGATGACACCCATCCAAACTAGTACATAGCCATGCAGAAATCCGTGTTCTTTCCTCTTCTAGTCGATAGAGAGGCGCTCTTACAAGAGCAGATTCAGGAAGCATTTTCCAATATAGAATCGTCTCAACGCACAAATACTGGTCCTGTGGCTTGTATGCAGAACATACTTCTCTTACTTGATGTATATGTTGATTAGCATCAGTATCATAAATAACACGGTCGTTTTCTTCCGAGCTATGAGGTGGGGCAGTTTGATGTCGAGTTCTGAACCCCTCGATCCAGCTACTGCTGAATTTTGGTACACTCATCCCTCGATATTCTGGGATTGTCTGAAAGAGAAACTGTGCTTTATCTCGAAGTAGAGACGTAGTTATTGGCGTTTGGTCGCTTCTTCCTTTCAGCCATTGATTGAGGGCAGCTTCAAGTAGAGGCCAACGCTCTGAACGGCGTCTTTTTGCATGTTGGAGATGTTTCTCTTGTACTGGGCGATCAAGGTACTGGTACCTTGTAGAGAGTATTTCCGAGACACTCGACTGGGAAATACTTTGGTGGTGTTTTTGGCGGAACCATTGACGTAATGCTTTATGGTCCAGGGAAGGGTTTGATTTATGATGGGCGCGGAGTGAGGCTTTCTGTAAAGCAGTAATCGATTGACGAGGCATTTCTTGGTTAGAGCTAAGAAATCGATGGGCAAAACTCAGTGAACATGAATGGTAGGCTGCATATCGTTATAAAAGGAAGGAATTGGGAATATCGTTGTACAGGGGCGGAGGTTATTTCATAATAACTAACTATTAGTAATATATTTAGTCATCCACCCACTCGTGACGCGATTACTAAGTTGGTTGAGCTGGGACCCGTGGTTATTAATGAGTACACAGGTCAGGTGCCGCTTCGAATTAGTGGCAAGCCGGCCCCACTGGTCTTTTAATTAACGAGTTAACATAAACCCAACTTCTTAGTTAACATGTCACCGTAATTATTACCAATCACGGAGAGGGAAATCTCCGTTGCTTAATCGTTATATATGTTATATTGGTAATTCGTGATGTCACGAATACCTGACTTAGACCATGAAATAAAGGTATATAAAGGGGATGCTAATCTGGGAAATTTGCATTGATCTACAATCAATCATTTCATATTGCTTTCGTTGCGAAACCACAACCGACACACTACCACCATGAGTGCCAGTGACAAGCTGTCTTGTATCTCGACTTTGCATCGAGCGCCGTACCCCGAAATTGACCCTCGGAAGCCAACTAGCTCGGCTGCAGGGAAAACGATTTTGATTACCGGTGGCGCAACGGGTATCGGATTTGCCACGGCCCGAAATTTCGCGATCGCTGGAGCATCAACCATTGTGCTTCTTGCACGTCGAGACGAGACTCTCCAAAAGGCATCCTCAGAACTCTCGGCTGTATTCCCGGATGTCCAGTTCCTTACATACCCAGTCAACATCACGGATGAAGCTGAGATCCGGAAAGTCTTCTCTTCTGTCCGCCAGAATGCGAGGAACAAAGACATTGATATACTCGTTACTTGTGCAGCCTTCATAAAGGCCGACAAACCTCTGTCTTCAACCCCTCTCTCTGAGGTGAAAACGACATTTGAAACAAACGTGTTTGGTAACTTAAATGTCGTTAATGCGTTTCTTGATACTCTGAAAGAGGAAGGCAAGGTCATCGTCGATATTACGAGCTATGCGTCTTATATGCTCTTCCCACAAGCTGGTCCATATGGTGCTAGTAAAGGTGCTTTTTCATTTATGATGCGTCACGTGCAATATGAACATCCGAAGCTGCGAGTGTATACTTTGCACCCTGGCGCTATCTGGACACCGGCAGGGGCAGATGCTGGTTTGAGCAAGGACATGTTCAATTGGGACGAGGAAGACCTTCCAGGCCAGTTTATTGTTTGGTTGGCAGGTGACGAAGCACCCTTCTTAAAGGGAAAGTTTTTGGCAAGCCATTGGGATGTGACGGAGTTGATGGCGAACAGAAAAGCATTTGAGTCAGATGAGTTGAGCACCATTGGGTTGAGACGCTAGTGATTTTATTCAGATTAAATCGGCTGCAGAGTGAGAGCTTGTCGTCGGGTAATGTTGCTCGAAGATTGTGAGTTCCTCATAATGACGCTCTGTCGATGGACCGGGTAACTTGCCGCAGGGCAAGAATAAATACAGATTGGTCTACATTTCCTTAAGTTTTGTATGGTATTTTGGATTTTCTGGTAACTCGGTTGTCGAAACCACGAGTACCAGAGACATTCGGGGGGATCTCAACCTCCCCAAGGCATCTTCTACTTTGATTCAATCAACCATCTTACGCCGCATTCCAGAGGTGTCTGCCATATGAGATCCCATTCCAAAGCAGAGTCAGATGCATCAGATAGAGGCTGGGCTTCCACTCACCCACCAGGCCCAGTCGCTCTGGAAGTCTTGCCAGATACCCGAGCCCCGCCAAAAGGTTCCAACCAGCAAGGCGCAGAAGCTCAGTGGCCAACGTTAAGGGGTTTGCCCAGGATGGGTAGACAACGTAAAGTGGTGGCAGTGATACCAATAGACCGAGTGCCAGGCAGGAACAGCGGAAGGCATCAGCACTACCGAACGGATATAGAGGCTGGGAAAGAAGATCAGCCATCCTTCCGACGACGGCAATGGTCAGGCCAAAGAAATACACTAGGTGAAGTTAGGCATGCTGCCCATCTTAAAAGACCACCAATGGCACGGCCGTCGTATAGATCAGAACCAACGTACCGGCCTGCTCCAGATTAAGCCTGGACACGGCATTCCTGCCATACAGAAAGCATGACGCGGTGGGCCAAGCTAGAAAGACACCAGAGGAGGATACCACTACAATAGAGAGCCACGGCTTGCGCCTTATCAATAGTGTCTAGTGAGGCCTCAAAATGCCAAAGCAAGAAGGCGACGAGGAAGAAAAGAAAATAGGAGAGGCCGATCAGATGGATCAAAATGAGAATCGCACCATCACGATGAATCGTGTTGCTGGGAGAATTCATTTAGTATGTCAGTTGAGGGTAGCAAAGTGCGAAGAGATATTGCCGCTGCATAGTGGGCAGGTGGCAGCAAGGTATTTGTATGACATTGTTTCAGTCGCTCCTGTAGCTGATAGAGAGTTTACTGTAGTACTGTAGAGCTGGGTGATTGGAGACAGACCCCGGGCATTCGCCCAATCCTGGTAGTGGAAACCAGGCAAGGGAATCCGAGAAAGCCAGATACTAGCAAAGGGATAGTTTCATCGTGACCAGAAACAAACGGGCCGATATGCGTGAATCTACGACGACTGTTCAAATACCAGGTCAACTGCAGTACTCAGGGGCAAAATGGGGAAATATACCCGCGTGTGGGTTATCAAGATGGCCGTTAGGAAATGACCGCTCTTATCTATGCCAGCTGTTGGTTGCCCTGGAGCGCCTATGAATAACTATCGATATTGCCTGCCCGGAAATACTGGGGTTGACGGCAATTGATGGCATCTCTTGTTTAATCGGTCCTGCTTGTACTTCTGGTACGCCATCAGTTTATTGTTATGCTACCTGGTCACCCCAGCCAAGACAGTGAGGATTGACCTTTTTTCAACTATGGGTATATAAGCTAGGGCAAGAGACGAAGTGGACACAGCAGGCGACCACAAGGCGACCATGGCGGCATGGTTAGACCTCACACACGACGTAAGGGGCTGGTCCCTGCTCGATACGGGCCGAATGGATGATATCGTGCAGAGCATGAGCCATCCTGCCACACAATACCCGTCCATCTGCTCATTCCTGGGCAATACCAGTCGGCTATCGGCCCTGCGTGCGCTTTTCCCCCAGAATAATGTAACCCGTCGAGGACCAGCCAGCCTGGTCCAGTTGCACCTTAGCACCACCACCGCCCGTAGTGAGCATCCAGTATGGTTCACCGAAACCAGTTTCGCCCACCCTTCGACGCTTGACGGACCCTTCATGAACCCATCCGCCAACCGTCCTCGGCATTGTCCGGTCCAGCAGAACCAATGGGAGACCTCGATAAACATCAAAGATCATATTCTCATAAGACTGGTATTTCCATGGACGCATGTAGCGTGTTTCTTTGTGGACGGCGAGAGCAAGCTGAACACCGTAGCCCACTGGCTGAAAGCATCCCAGGGAGGCATCCACACCAGCCCCTCGGACATCACAAGCCGGATGCGAGTCATCTTAAACTTAACCAGCCCTACCGCTACGTACCACTAATCCGCTGGAGGGGGCCGGGGCCAGCTCGGAGATCATAGAACAACCATAGCCGACAATCACGGTACTGGATAGAGAGATTATTCAGGGATTCAGACCCTCAATTCATTCATTTATGACTGCTACCTTTGGTGTATGAGAGATACCGATTTAGGTTGACAGCTCTCTCCTAATAGATTTACTTGGACGCGAAAAATGAGCAACAAAATCAACTTTAAGTGGAATTCTCATATAAAGCTAACATACTATAGTAGAGCAGTGATATTATAGGTACAGTTAGTATGACTCTATATTGCCAGGATTTTTACTCCTACTCTTATGATACCCAGGGTCGTTCCTATGAGCTATGTGTCTCCACATAGATACTCACCCAGCCGGTGATGTGCGATCGTCGCAGGATTTCCAAACTAAGAAATGAAGACATAGTCCCATTTTATCTTACAAGTGGGGTTATAAAATTATTGCCCGTTCCTTCGTCATTTTTAATGGGAGTGGCGGGCAAAAGGAGACTACGCGTGGAGAGACGGTCATAAAGTCCCCATTAGTAGGGGTGTGTTTTATTGAGGCTGGCTTACTTAGTACGCCCAACTCCCCGCTCACCCCTTGCTCAGTGATCGCCTCAGGCTGCTCAGGGCGGGCTCAGGGCGTGCTCAGGTCTACTCAGTGGGCAAAAAGCGGCGAGGGGTGAGCACTAAAACGGAAAGGGAAAGACTTGGACCTGGCGAGAAAATCAAGTACATATGTGTAGGCGGGTTTGAATATATTGATCCTGCTGAGCGAGGGTCAAAATAATGCCCGTCTGCACTGTCTCCTTCCGAACAAATCATCAATGGTCTTCCAAGCCGCACTCACCTGCTTCTATCATCAATGGGTTTGCGATACCTTACCTGTTACACCCACTCTTGACCTGGGTACTTCCTTGGACAAGATAGCAGACACGGCTATCAGCCTACTTACGGCACATAAAGCGGAAATTGAGGGCTGTAATGCAGACACTGCTAGTGAAATGATCATGAAACTCTCTCCACGACTATAGATCTTATCAGATCATTCTCGAGCCACAACGAACAGCACCGCAATATCTCGTTTTCGTCAGGTCTGACAACCACCATACAGCAACACCCATCGACACTATCTGGACAGGACCCACCTAGTGTACTTGATGGCACAGAAGTAGGAGTCACCCCAAGGACGAGAGCTGCAGCCGGAATTGGCCCTATTGACTTTGGCATACTGAACGAGGAGCTGCTCTACCTTGACTGGTTTTGAAATACAAGCTGAGAAGCAATATTTGAAGTGCTCCAGTGACACAACTTCGATCCATAAGTTCACATGCCAACCGTATTAACAAAGCTTTCGCAACAATTAGGTCGCGTGGTGTTCGTACAACTCGTCCATCCTCATCATATACAACAGGTGCCTCGGGACCTAGCTCTGGGTAGTCCCCAATGATATAGCATCAAACATACGATGTTTACCTTTTTCAAAACTCCCTCAATTTCAAATTGCACATCAACGCCGGCTTTTCCCAAAGATTATACGTCTTCTGATCCGACCAGTTCTCACTCTCTTGGCAGAGTTCCAGATCGAAATTCCACAGAACACGTGCCAGAATGATACGCATCTCTGCATACGCTAGGTTTTTCCCGATGCAGTTCCGAGGGCCAACGGAAAACGGCTGGACAACATCTCGGTTATCCTTGAAATAAGGGGAAGATGGATCGGTTTTAGCTTCGCGCAGCCATCGCTCCGGGGGAAAGCGGTCTGGGGCATGAAAGTTTAGCGGTGACCAGTTAGACGCCGATTGGTGAACAGAAACAGCGGTCTACATTCGTATGGTTAGCCTCTATTGCTCGTGCTAGATGCAGCTATGTGTCAGATGGCTGAACTTACCCCAGGTGCGATTTCGTACCCGGAAATGGTTACTGGCGTGATGGTCCTGCGTTCGAAGCCAGTAGGGACGGGAGGGTACATCCGGAGAGCCTCATCAATACATGCTAGCATGTACGGAAGCTCAGCACTGGCCTTTTGAAAGGTGATTTCGGCCTCAGTCTTCATCACAGAGCGGACCTCCGCTGCTACCTTTTTCAACACGTCCGGATTTCGCGTGAGCCAGTACGTGGCACCAGATAACAACGTCGCGGTAGTCTCGCTTCCTGCGATAATGAGAATATTCGAGTTAGACACCAGCTCGTATTCATTCAAGCCATTCTTCCCCCCTTTATCCCGTAGCATCGAGTTCATGAAATCATTGCGGTCATAGGCGGCTGAGTTTCTAAGCCTTTTCTGAACGGTCATCTTCGAATGAGTAAACTGCCTCTGGCGCGCTTCCAGAACGCTCTTTGGTGTCACAAGGCGAAGAAGTTTACCAAGAAGTGGGTATGCGTCCGCCAGCTTTGTGAATGGGATTGCTTTAACAAACTGGAAAATGGTCGCGACCCAATGATGGTACTCTGAATTATCCAGCCCACCGAAGGGCTCTCCAAACGCCAGATCCCCGATAATATCAAAGGTGCAAAAATTGTACCACTTCACCATGTCTGCCTGTGATTGAGATTCCGCTGTTTCCTTAAGTCGATCGATGAGTTTGTCGACATAACCGTTCATTATAGGTTCCTGGGCTTGAAGTCCTTTCGCAGAAAACGCATGAGAGAGGGCTCGCCGGAACCGAGAGTGATCCTCGTCGTTGGCGCTAATGATATTGCGTCCATCGTTGAAGGAACTCAGGACCTTGGGCAACTGGCTATGACCATGGCCATATATTTCTTTCCACCCCTCGACTGTGATGAAGGAGACATTGTTCCAGCCAAAGCGCACTACAGGTCCGTACTGTGCGTGGAAGCGGCGTAAATCGGCATCTCTCTGGCCCCGGATAGCCGAAATGTGCTCAAGGACCGAGAAGACAATCCAGGATTTCGGACCGGGAATACGGCGCAGAGGATGGAGATAGAGACCCCATATGGCGTTGAGGGTGTTGTAAAGAAGAACGGCCCCCAACGCGGCCCACAATGAAAATAGAGTCAACATGGCGAGGAGATGCTGCTGAGTATGCAGGTCAGCGATGGTTAGAGGGTTTCACGACTACGACCCTCTCCAGTCTTAAATAAAGACTCTGGGGCCAAAACCTGGTCACGTCTGTTGTTTCGGGCAGCGCTATGCAGGTGGGGGCTTTGACTATGTTGATCACATCTTTGGATGCAGATGTTTATGGGCGGTATAGGCCGAAGAAGATGGCCCCATGGAGACTAACTTCAGCGAACCTGAATGCAGAGTGTTGGTGGATAATATCTGAATTATGTTTGGCCAAGTCCTAGAGTCCTACTATGTACGCACGGCCGGCGAGTGGAGTTAGCGCTGAATCAGCGCTATCATCGGTTAACTAGTTAACTATAACTGATGATGATATTGTTGGACCGCTCGTTTAAAAAGAATGCACCCTAAGCTAATCAATACCACATCTCAGCAGATATTGATGACGATAATGAATGCATTGCAGCTACATCGCGAGCATCAATCAATTATCCAAAAAGAGACGAAACATGTCCCCACACAGACTGCATATATACTCCGTTCGATGGAATACAAATGAACCAATCAATCACTTCAAGTCCTTTCAGTTAAACGATTGATTGATTGTCTATAGGTATCCAGCATCTATATACCTACTCCGTAATATCGGCGGCCTTTGATGGTGCGTGGATTTTAATGCTGGCGGGGTGTGGGGTTAGCTGCGTTTCCAGTAGTTGCACTCATTCATGGGAGAGTCTTGATAGCGCCACGGGATATCGGAAGGCACACTCCATCTTCTGGACGGTGGATGCACTGATGATAAGCTGATAGTCTATGGTAGATTTACGCGACTTACTTTCCCCATGGTTCCTGTGGAAGTAACCCACATGTTAATTGATTGACGCTACTCCACTAATAAGTAAATCCTTCGAGAATGCCACGATGCGCAGCCTTAATAACTAACTAGGAGACACAGGGCTTAGTTATCCCGATAACTCTTTTTTTAGTTAACTAAATTTCAGGAAATATCAGGAACACGTCAACAAGCATCTCATGGATAGGACAGATTCGAGGGCTCGGAGGCTCCTGGTCACTCCACTCAGAATCATTTATAATTTCTGTAGAATCTTCCGACAAGTCTTATCGCAGACAAAGTAATTAGTAGCAGCAAATAGTAATAAAAGAATAAGACGATACTACCTGATATATACTTCTCTGATGCGGATTCTATTAGATCATCTTCTGTATGAATCATGGTACTATATATGAAAGTTTCACATATATTTCCTGTAAAAGATAGGTGGTTTTGATAACTTTGCAGACATAGTTGAAGAGGAGTTCTCGATACAGTAACGTTATTCAAAAATTCCCACCCAAGTACAATTCCTTTCCGATCGCCGTTGCGTACACTGTAAGAAAGGCATAAGACGGAGCCTCACGGCCTCCAGTCCCAACATAACAGCCTCCTTACCAGTCGCGCCACTCAAACTGACGCTATTATCTTTTCCATCATCCATAAAAGTACGCATGTTGTCGTTAGAGATGTCCTCGGTCAGAAATTCGCGTAACTGATCGACTTGTGGAAGAGCCTCCGCTTTGGATAATTCTTCCCAGTAAACTTTGTAACAATGTAGATATAGAGAATCCGGACTTATGCATCTGTTTATCGACTTAAAGATAGGCACAAGTATTGTTGTCATCCGGTTTTGGCGACGGCTATTGGCCTCCCCGATGTTTTCTTGGACATATTCAAAGTAACGAACGTGCCAGTCTTCGAGTCGATAAAAGCCATTTACCCCGAGGTTTAGCTGTGGAAGCCGTAGGCGAGGTCCAAGACACAGCTCAATTAGGACACGGAGAAGATTTATGACGCACTCGGCATCTTCTGGCCGAGGCACTTTTTGAGATGTGGGTATGTAGCCTCTGTCGGTATATAGGTAAAATCGTTCCAGGTCATTCATATGCCCACAACCGTCCAAGATGGATTCGAGTAGACTCTTCCGCTTTATAACACAACCATCATGGTAGTTAACTGAATGACTCGGGTGATTTGCGTCGATAATTCGCGTATGCGGCAGCCACAATCGTCGTGCTTCAAGTTCTCTTCTTGGCTCCTATTGCGATTAGGCTTTCTATACGTTCAAATTGGGGCTGAAACTTACCTCACCCATACATAAAATGGTGTCCGGCCTTTTGGCGCGGATGGCCTCAAAAACAAGATCATGAAGTTGTACCAGCTGATCTTCCTGAAGCTTGTTTCTGAGTCCGCTCCATATGAAGGGCCGGAGATCGAGGACGGATATATCATCTATAAGGGACAGTGTTTCATTTGATCCAATGCGGACACCTTCTTCTAGTGCTCGCAACGTACGGCAGTCTATGATCACGTGGTCAATACCTGCTTGCCATGGATGATGTGCAAGAGGCTCAATAAGCAAGATGAGCAAGCCTCCCCGGGTGAAGGGCCCTGCTAGCTGTCTCGTACCCTCGATCTCCTCATCAGGGATCCTGTGATTTCGTAGCTCGCCGGCGTACGTGACAATTTTCTGGAAAAGCTGCTCAAAAGTATCCGAGATTTGTGGTGCTATTGTAACCCGAGATAATATTTCTGATATATCCTCCATAAGGACGATTGAAGTAGCTGATATTCACTGTACAGTAAGATCGATAAGAGTATGTGTGTAATTAATTTGTTTTTTAGTTGGATAACAATTCCATGTGGAGGAAGCAGAGTAGCAGTTATATACGGCAATCATATCTATGACGGCATGACTTGAATAGTCCTCCGGTTTCAGTAAGTGGTTAAAACCATGTGAACACTTAACCTCTATTAAGGGCTCCAACCAGATGACAGACCCCACGGATTTTCCCTCGTGTTCGTCAGAGGGAGAGGGAATGAATTTACTATTTCCAAGATGCAAATTACGGTCGCCTTCCGTGGTATTTTCAGTATAGAACGGTCATGTATCCGTTGCCGCACGGATCTCCCCTGTGACTGTCTGTATCAACCACTGTTTCCAGCTCACAGCGGCGTCGGATTGTCCCCCCCTCGCCCCGGTCCACAAACTTCAATTCGATGGTCAACGCGGATTCCCCTTTGTTCTCAGCGGTCACCCTGAGGGATCATGAAACCAATGTAATCGGGACACACACGAACACCAACCAGCGGGCGAGTACATCGGCCCGAAATAAACGAATGATATGAGCAGAGTACATGTTCTGCTAACAACTTCATAGCACAGCTGAAGTAGAGGAAGAAAATGATATTTAAAGTGGAAATCCGCAGTCTG
>VCAU01000207.1:0-35341 GCA_015844325.1 Aspergillus nanangensis | reverse complement strand
AAAAAAAAAAAAAAAAAAAAAACGAAAGAAAGAAAGAAAGAAACATACCTTATCCCCATACGAAACACAAGTCTTCTCCCCCAAAAACAACGCCCCATACGCCGTCATCTTCTCCAACGCCTCCCTCGGCCTCCTGGTCAAGATCTGCACATGTTCACTGGCATACTCATCCGCCAACCTCCACGCCTCCTCCATCCCATCCACAACTACTACCTCCCCAAACCGCTCCCACGACTCCGCCGCCACCGCCGCCGTCGACAAATGCCTCAACAGCTCCTGAATGATCCTGATCGCCTCATACCCCACCTTCTCACTCGTGGTGATCACCACCGCCGGCGTATCCGGCCCATGCTCCGCCTGCGACAAAATATCCGTCGCGACGGTGAACGGATCCGCCGTCTCGTCCGCGACGATCAGGATCTCCGTCGGCCCCGCGAAGAGATCGATGCCGATCTCGCCGAAGAGCTGGCGCTTGCCCTCGGCGACGAAGGCGTTGCCGGGCCCGGCGATGAAGTCGACTTTGCGCATGGTGGCGGTGCCGAGCGCCATGGCCGCGATGGCTTGGACGCCGCCGAGGAGGTAGATTTCATCGGCGCCCGCCAGGTGCATGGCGGCGATGGTTGCGTGGGGGATTTTGCCGGCGATTGGGGGGGTGCAGCCGATGACGTTGGGGACGCCGGCGACTTTGGCGGTTAGGATGGTCATGTGTGCGGAGGCGAGGAGGGGGTAGCGGCCGCCGGGGATGTAGCTGTTACATTCGTTTGAATGTGTTAGTAGGGGGGGTTTTATTTATGGATTGGATGGATGGTGGGTTGGAAGGGTTGTTTGTCACTTACGCGCCGACGGAGTTGATGGGGAGGTTTTTCTGGCCGAGGAAGACACCCTGGTTATTGGAGTGTTAGTTAGTTGGTAGTTAAATACTAGATAGGGATGTATTCACCGGCTGGATCTCATATTCAAAGTCGCGGATACTCTCGCGCTGGGCTTGTGCAAAGGCGCGCACGTTCTTCTGGACTTCCTTGATATCGTCGATAGTTTGTTGGGGACAGGCAGCGATCGCGGCGTCAATGTCGGTCTGGGAGAGCTTGAACGAGGCTGGCGACCATTTATCGAACTTCTCCGAGTATTTGCGCACGGCGGTGTCGCCGTTCTGGCGGATGTCGTCAATCACGCCCTTGACGATGGCGCTGACGTCGATCTGCGGAAACTGAGAGTCGGTGGAGGGGTTGGACCTCGTTTTCAGGTGGCGGGTCGGCATGATGCTGTCTGGATATAGAGATAGGGGGATAAGGGGATTAATATGGAATTGTTGAAGAGGAATGATTCTCTCTGTCTGCTGCAGCGGACAGTTCGCGTTTTAAGTGTTTTTGACGTATCCCCGCATGCACGCAATGAGGGGATTCATCATTCGGACAGAAGTCCGAGGGGGCCACTTCCGAGCTGCATCCAGTGGTCAAGGCGAATACTAAGCAGAAGGAAAAGAAGCCTTTCAATATAGTAACCGGCTCTGGATTAGACAGACTGTCGGCCGAGTGACGACGGTTTCTTTGAATGTACGGAGGAGGTCGATATAGGGCTTGGTCGCTGATAGCCCTAGTTGACCGGCGACCAACACGAAGAACTGATGAGACGACTACAAACAACATCGCAATGTGCCAATTAACAGAGCCGCAACTGCACGAGACCGATCGTAGGTCCTGCTGGGCCCCGGCAAATCATGACGAACTAAGCTCGTATTCCCCAAAGCCGGGGAATTGTGGCTTGAGCCAAGTCGACACACCGATACGAGATGCAATTTATATAATTTACGCCAGTTGGCGTTGACATAAACGCGGGGTCTGCACATGTGTCCAGCCAAGAACGATCATCGTCGCATCATCTCTGACGATCAAAGATATCTGCCAAGATGGAGTCATCGCCCGACAACAAAACACCCTCAATATCACCAACAACAACCACCCAGCAACTCCTCCCCCTCAATGGAACCGGCCCAACACCCCTCAACATCACGCCCAACAACGGCATCAACAGCAACAGCAACAGCAACAACTCCTCATCCGCGTTCATCTCCCCAGCTCCCTTCACCCCCAAAGACCCCGCGAACCCCCCAACCTTCCACCCACTCAAACCCGAAGACCTCCAACAGCCCATCCCGCTAAGTGCCCGTCTGCCCTGTGTCTACGATGCCGCCACGCAGGAATACTGGATCTTCACCACCGACGGCGCCCTGCTCATCCACAAAACCCCGCTGATCACCGTCTCCAAGAAGGAAGCGCGCAAACTGCTGGCGAACTTCCCCTTGCGCGACAAGGCGCTAGCGACCATCGCCGCGCAGTTCCACATCCCCAAGTCCAGTGACCCGGGGTTTATCCCGGATGAGATGATCGTGTATCATGCGAT
The DNA here is from genome assembly GCA_015844325.1 of Aspergillus nanangensis. Taxonomy (NCBI): domain Eukaryota; kingdom Fungi; phylum Ascomycota; class Eurotiomycetes; order Eurotiales; family Aspergillaceae; genus Aspergillus; species Aspergillus nanangensis. Next base: position 32,941 of record VCAU01000207.1, on the reverse strand, counting down.
GCATGACTCGATTATTGTGCAGCGGGTGCAGAAGTCGACGAGTTTGTTTGAGTTCTTTGTGGATAAGAAGGTCATTCCGCCGACGGAACGGGTGATTCAGTCGGCGTATTTTGGGTGGTTGAGGCCGAGGTTTGAGATGATGAGGGGGCATCAGTGTACGAGTTTGTATCATTGTAGGTTATTCCCCTTCTCCCCTTTTTCTTAGGGATCTAAACCTAAGGAGGTGCGCAATCCAAAGAATATATATACATCCAACTTTGCTAATATTCTCTCATCCAGGCGGAAACAACGTCATCTACTGCTCCGACTGCACAGCCTACCACATCCCCAACACCACCAACACCACGGAATCCAACACCATCACCTTCGGCCAAAAGCTCCTCATCGGCCGAGTCACCATGCCCGCCAAGGTAGCGACCGGACTCATGGCGCAGTGTCTCCAGCCCATGACCAGTTTGCTGGACTGGCCGCGCGCCTACAGCGTGTTGGCCTGTTGCTTCCCCATGAGTCCGTTCGTGTGGGTGCCCATCCCGCAGAGCTATCTGCTGATGAACTTGCTGCGGGACAGCTTGCTGGTGGAGAATCAGGGCCAGGTCGAGAACTGGGTGACGTTCTTTCATATGTCGAATCAGGTGCCGGCGCCTGGGGCTGGGCCTGGGGCTGATAGTAGGGCTCAGAATGCGGCGACGGGGGCGAAGTTGGTGGGCGCGGGGGTGTCGCTGGGTTTGGGAATTGCGTCGTTGTTGTTGGGGTGATTTCTTTTTTCTTTCTTTCTTTCTTTCTTTCTATTTGGGTTTCTGGAGAGGGGGAGAGTGTCATGAATGAGCTCCACCTCCAGCTCCCCAGCTTGATCAGATGATGTATGTTGTATTTATTTTCTATGGACACGCTAATGTAGGTACCGATGGCAGACACTGTATATATATAAACCGAAGAAATTCTAGTCTAATCCTCCCGCGGATCATTTTCCAACCGCTGCGCCAGCATCATCTGCGCAATCGCGTCTTCCGTCTTCAAGTACGTGCGACTCCCCTGCACAAACCAGAACCCAACCGACACCACCAACATAACCCCAAACACCGCAATGGCATAGTTCATATCACTCGGCGCCGGCTTCGGCGACCCGGGGAAGAAGAAGAACACCGTTGTGATGGAGCAGTAGATAATGCTGACCCAGTTGACGGGCTTTCCCCAGCGGCCCAAGCGGAATTGGCTGGGAGGTAGCTTGTCGCGTCCAACAATGAGCAACACGGCGATCGGGAGGCCATACGAAATGGTCAGCGCGATGGTGCTGACGCTCAGAATTGCCTCGAGGACGGTACTGGCGAAGAGATACAGCACGCCGACCAGCGCGATCAACACGCCCTGCGCCCAGAGCGAACGCACCGGCGCCTTCCAGGTCGGGTCGACGTGCGCCAGATACCGACTCCACGGAAGCCCGCCATCGCGAGCAAACCCCCAGGTCAGCCTCGAGGCGGTGGTGAGGACACTAATGCCCTGGCCGAGGCCGTTGAAGATAAACAGGGCGATCAAGGTGGCGCCGCCTTTCAGACCGATGGTCTCGAGCATGAGTTCGATAAACGGAAGACCCGAGGGTGAGTCGATCACGCGGTCGACGTTCTGGATGCAGAACAGACACACAACCATGAAGATAAACCCGGTGACGGCGCCCAGCAGCACAGCCAGCCAGATCACCCGGGGGGCGTTCCTGCGCGGCGCCGGGATCTCCTCGACCATGTGGATGACCGCGTCGAAAGCCGTCAGCCCGTACGCGGCCTGCACGAGCCCGACGAACCACACTACCCCGTCGCTCCACCCGGTCTGGTTGATCCAGGTGCCGAAGGTGAAAGACGCAGGCTGGAAGGAGAGGTTGGGCTTGGTGCCGACGGAAATGAGCAGCGCCAGCGACAGCACGACGAACAGGCCGGTGAACCACACGCCGACGAAGTTGTTGATCCACGGCAGGGTCTTCTCCTGGCGACACCCCACCACGTTGATGGCGGTCAGCAGGAACACGCAGCCGACGTACACGAGAAACTCGAGCCATCCAGTGCCCGCGCCGGTCCATGTCGGCTCAAACATCACCTTCATGCCGAGCAGGAACTCCGTCATGAACGCCACCTGCGACGCCGTCAGGGTCCACCACCCGAAGGTGTTGATCCAGGCGCACATGTACGAGGCGAATCGCCCCGTGGGGGAGTCCCAGAGTCGGAACACCCAATACGCCTGGCCGAGGGCAGTGGGCATCGCACTTGCCAGCTCGCCTAGCGACACGGCTACGCAGAGATTGCACACTGTCACCAGACATAGGCCCCAGAGAATAGTTATGACGCCGCCATTGGTAAGACCACTGCTGAGATCTTGCGCAAATGTTGAATAAGTACCTGGGTTTGGGCGTTAGTTGGATTTGTTACCTGATGGTCACGTGTCATGATGATGATGATGATGATGATGGATAATACATACCCAGAACACAGAACGCCAGCGCTAGCATGCTCCACAGATCGAACTTGCGCGACAAGGCCTGCGTATGGCCCATCTCGGCAAGGTCGTGGGCATCCTGGACACTTTGGTTGACCGAGGGTTTGAAAGATTTGGGGTTCTGTTCCTCGTCCATACGGGGAAGATTGTTTTGATTGTTGAATGGTCGGAAGGGGGGATTCAGATTGGATGAAAGAGTTTCAACCAAGGGCCAGATAAATCAACTTATGGGACACAAAGGGGGTCCTCTTGTCCATTTTCTGGGGGGGGAGGGAGGGAGATAATAGATAGGGGGATTGGGAATCTCGCGCGTCTTTCAGAGCGGTTTATATGTCAAATCAAATCAGAGGGTGATGAATGAATGGATTTGCTTTGACCCCCGATATCGATATTCCCCCTCACGCGGGAGGAACCATTAGTGTAAGGGGTCTGAATGGTCAATTGGATGAAGGATGCGTTTTTATTAACGGTTGGGGGTTTTTTTTTTCTTTTCCAGCAGATTATGCGGGGTTGGGTTTTTTTTATTTTATTTTTTATTTTTGGTTTGTGGTTGAAACTCGGCAGGACTTCCTAAGTGGGGATGGACCCTCTGAATGACATGGGAATAGTAATAATTCATTCAATCACACCAACATCAGAGATAGAGTAAAGGAGATGATGATAATCCATCTTACCGAATTACTCGCAGTCTTGCATGTAATTCGCTACAGCTCAGCAGAATGACCTAAAGCCCAACCACACATGCATCTTCGTCATCATCCTCGCCACTTCCCGAACGGGCAAGTCTATGCGGTTAGCCCTGATAAGTTCCCCAGCTGGCGTCGATGTCGATCCATATCCATCATGACCAAACCCTGTGAATAATTATCGCTCTATCTATTCCATCCGATATGCAACAGTGAGATCGTAGTAATACATATCGTCATGGCCTTATCTACCGGCTCTGATATCGATGGCACACCATTTTCGAATCCATCTCCTTCAAATCAATATCCTCGGTTGTCGTTGATATCCCGGAAGCGTTCCGAGAAGCTTCAACATTCAGGAGATCATCATCATGCAGCCACCCATGTTACATAATTAGCGTCACCCGTGCTGACGAGAAACCGGGTCAAATGCGGGGGAAGAAGGTTATCTGGAAACCAAAGCCAACCGAATCCTCCCATCGGACTTTCGTCCGTTTCCATGTGGCTGACACACAGCTGCCGAACACGGTAAAGGACCATCTTATGCAGCTGTTCTGCCCAGAGAAAGAACTAGCAAAGTCTCGCCTGGTCTGCGAGCTAAATCGAAAGCTTAAGGTTCAGCCTCATGCCTGGGTTGACAAAAGGGGAAAGTAAAGGAGATCGATTAGCCTTGGAGTCTGGTTTGGGCATTGATTGGATACTGGAGGATGTACCTCGGAAGAATTATTCAATGAATAATTCAATATAGCTCGTCAACTCCCGCCAGACTTGTAATGGAGTTAGTTACCTTATTCTCTCCATAAAGAGTCTCCCGTCCGTGGATAGAATATTGAACATGATCAACCAAGAGATAGTGCAGAAATGATGTCCTTCGGTGATGGTTTCAATTCGCGATCATCACTCTTAGGGTATATTTCTTGTTCATTTCCCCCAGTTGCCGAAGTCTGGTTCTTTACTGTGACGTGTCGACTTCACGAGATAAAAAGTCAATTTGTTACTCTCCATATCCTCAGACTAGGTCTTCTCGATGCTCGAGGAAATCTCCCCTCTTCATTGACCACATTATATTTATTTTTGGAGACATTCATGCAAGAAATAAAAGAGCCGAGGAAGTGCAGATGCCTGCTTACAATCGTCCCAGAAAAATGTTTGTATTTTCCGAACAAAAGGCTGATAACCGTAGGGGTCAATAACATGAAGGAAGTTTGGCAAATAGTCTGAGTCTGAGATAAACTACGTACAACTAGAATCATCTCTAATAATAGGTCATATATGCATCAACGGATAATTGTACCATTCTGCTGACAAAACTACTAAGTCCATCTCATCGAGGATCTACACTCCCGAATAGGAAATTCTCCGTTGTCTACAGGGATCTCTCGCCGACTATCCATTAATATTCAAGACCGCATCCTCCGTCCGATTCATCTAAATAAGTCCGTCCGTCTTGTAGTTTTGAACCACCCACTCCACCGCAGCCTGCAATGCGGGGGGAAAGAACCCCAGACATGCGATATAAAGTACCGTCTCTCACTATGATCTGTGGGCTAGGACTGCATCCGCAATCATGCCCACCAGGATGAACGCTATCATTGGGTTGGGACTCTTGATCCCTTCAGTCGCTGCGACAAACTCGCCCCTCCAGACCCGTCTGGATGATGGCCTTGCACTCACACCTCAGATGGGGTATGTATATCACCCAGCAGACTAAAAGCACTCCCGCCTAAGATCCTCTTATAGATGGAATACCTATAACCACTACAATTGCTTCCCCAACGAGGCAATTGTACGTTCGAACGCACAAGCTCTGGTTGATCTGGGTCTAGATTCCCTGGGATACCGCACTGTTACGATCGACTGTGGATGGAGCGTGGCGGATCGACTCGCCGACGGGTCCTTGACATGGAACGAGACCTTGTTTCCGAGCGGATTTCCTAAGATCGGCCAATACCTGCACGACCTGGAGCTGTTGTTCGGGGTGTATGGAGATTCTGGGATCAAGCTCTGTGGAAGTCCACCAGACAACGTCGGCAGTTTGGGTGTGCTCTCTCCCCTCTCCCCCCCCCGGGGGATTGCATTACGCAGCTAATTGATAAACAACGACAGACCACGAAGAACAAGACGCCAAAACATTCGCCGAGTGGGAGGCCGACTCCCTGAAATGTACGCATACTCCGATAGATATTATTCCATCGTTTCCAAACCGCTAACTCCCAACATCACAGACGACAACTGCTACTCCGACGAAGCCACCAACTTCCCCAACGTCAACTACCAACCCAGCACCTCCCCCCAGCCGCGATTCGAAATCATGTCCCGCGCCCTACAAGCCCAAGACCGCCCCATGCTCTTCCAAGTCTGCGAATGGGGCATCGACTTCCCCGCGAACTGGGCCCCGGCCCTCGGCCACTCGTGGCGCATCGGCAACGACATCATCCCCGCCTGGCGCGCCATCTTTCGCACCCTCAACCAGGCCGTTCCACAGACCTCCTACGCCGGCCCTGGCCAATGGCCCGATCTCGACATGCTGATGGTCGGCAACGGGGTGTTTTCGCAGGCAGAGGAGCAGACGCATTTCTCGCTGTGGGCGATCCTGAAAAGTCCGCTGACGATTGGCGCGGCACTCAAGGATGACACCACCGCTATTAGCAAGGGGTCGTTGCAGGTGTTGACCAACGAAGACGTGATTGCGTTTAACCAGGACAAGCTGGGGGTGAGCGCAAGTTTGCGACGTAGATGGTCGGACGAGGGGTTCGAGGTATGGAGTGGGCCGTTGGAGGGAGGGAAGACTGTCGCGGCGGTGATTAATTGGCGGAACGAGTCGAGGGATCTGACATTGGATTTGCCGGATGTGGGATTGCAGAGTGCGGGTGTGCTGAGGGATGTTTGGGGGGAGGCGATGGAGCGTGGAGTGCGCACGTCGTATACGGCGCGAGTTGAGGGCCATGGGACAATGTTGGTGGAATTGGACGAGACGACGCCGGCGGGGGAGTACTCGACTGCGTTGTTTGGGAGGAAGAATGGGTGAGAGTCTTTCTCTCTCTCTATTGTCTTTCTACATACTGATATCTCTTCTGCAGCCAGGGAACCTCATTCCAATCAATCTACGCTCTCACCACCAGCGCCAACTATGGCATCACCATCAACTTTGCGCAACCCGTGAGCTCCGCAACAAATATCACCCTGCGAACCTCCGCAAGCAAGCAGACATACTCCACTGAGATCCCCGCCTCTGCCCACCAGGTTACGCTGCAGGCACCGCTAATCGCCGGGTCAAACAACACCATCACAGTGTGGCACCATCAGACAGCAATCGATTCTGTCCAAGTCACTCCTCCTAACGGTACGTACTACCCGGGCGCCAAATTCATCCTCCACGGCGACGCAAAACAAGTGACCTGCGGTGAGGGCTTCTGCCAACCGGTTGGGTCGAAGATTGGAAACCTCGCCGCAAACAGCACCGCCCATGCAGTGATTGCGGCGTCGTCGTCGGGAAGCAAGTACGTCGAACTGGACTACATCAACAACGAGGTCGCTTTGGATTCTGCCTGGGGATGGGGGGCGAATTCGCGCAACTTGACCCTCGCGGTCAACGGCGGGCTACCAGTGCGGCTGGAGGTGCCGCTGAGTGGCCGGCATAGCGAGCTGTTCGGGCCCGGGCAAGGATGGTGGGATACAGGGAGTTTGGGGGTGTTGACATCGGGGTGGAAAGATGGGGAGAATGAGGTTGTGATTGGGAATGTTGGAGGGGAGAAGGGGTTTCAAGCCCTTGCGCCGGATTTTGTGGGAATGAGGATTTACGATTGATTGATGCACTAGTGGCTATCATTATACAGAATCAATCAATAGCTCTTTCCATCTGCCTCCTTAATCTTCAAGGATTTGATGTCGATGTCGGCGACGGTGCGGACCTGTAGGGGACGTTAATTAACATTCAGTGCCTTTATAATCTATACAATCAGGGTTCGAGGGAACTCGCATTCACCGCGATCATATGGTCCATTCCAGGAATTTCGTTTTTGATGTAGACGCTGGAGCCACAGTTGGCGCAGAAATAGTGCGGTGCTCGTTTCGTAGCGAATGTATACGACTGCGTAGACTCAGCCTGGCCATTTCACGGCTCTCCATTAAATAGAACAAGATAGCTAACTCACCCTGACAGCATCATCGGTATGGTGGTACGTCACATCAGTGGTCTGGGGATACACCAGCAGGTAGCCATTAATCTGACAGATTGAGCCTGACTGCGTTAGTTTAGTTGTCAAGTCAAGATGAGCGGAATCCGCAAACAATTGCATGAGGTGACTTCCTGTTCCTCCAGGGGGGAGGGAAGCTGGAACGAAAATTTGACCTGGCCGCAATGGCAGCTACCGGTGTAGGTGGACTTTTGGTCTTGCGACATGCTGAATGAACCGAGGATTGAATCTGCCTGGCATGTAAACATGGATGGGGATACGCTGTTATATAGACGTGACCCACAGGAAGTTGTTGAGTTCCTTACGGCTTCTTCGTATTCGTTTAGTGCTTACATCACGTTCGATCTACCATGAAGGATAATTGGACCAGATACTTTGTTGGGATCGACAGAAATCGTTCTAGCTCATATGGTGACTGACTGCCTGCGCCACATACGTAGCCTGCTAAATAACCGCCTTGACTTGGCGATTTAATAGGAATCGGGAACCAAACAAACACAATGTCCCAACCAGGATGGCAAATCCGCTAAAGAGGGAAGCAGACCCATATCCATAAGTTCTAATCAGAGCCCCGTTAATCGGCGTCCCCGCCAGCGCCCCGATGCTGCATAGAGAGAGCCCTTGTCCAATATACGTGGCGATGTCGCTTGGATTCGGGCAGGCTAGTCTGAGTTAGAGATGTCCTTTCCATAAATATTCAAGAGATGGGGCATCTTACTTTGAGAAACGGAGGGAGGATACAATGATATGGATGCTCCAGAAAAGAACCCGTAGAAAAGATTCCAAACCACAATGCTGCCAGTCGACCGTGCCTCAGTCCAGCAAAAACACAAAACTGCCGCTCCGATATAGCTGAGAATCCAAACATTGAAACGACCGTACTTATCAGCAAGAAAATTCGGCAGCGTGCGACCAAAGACGGACGTCGAATTCATAATGACCACCTGGTATTCCGCCAGTGTGTTCTCCATCCCACGATAGCCACTGTACCGGCTCACATAAAAAATGGGCATGTACAACCCCAGCAATCCGATAAGAAACCCCAAGTTCGCAAGAACATAAGGCGCATGAGTGAACGCCCGGGGCAGGAAAAGGCTCTGCTGTCGACGGGGCGCAAACTCCCTGGTTACGAGGCAGGAGTAGGCCAGCATGAAGAACATGAGAAACCCAACTATTCGCACCGCCCAGCCAAATCCAATGTGTCGAAACGATTCAGACAACACCACGGGGAAGATGATACCCCCGAGAGCTCCGCCGCTGAGAACCACCCCCATGGCCATGGCTCGTAGGGTGGTGAAGTATTGTCCGGCGCACGATACTGCCGGGGTGAAGATCAGCCCGCTGGCAATACCTCCTAGGGCTCCTTGGGCAAGCATGAATTGGTAATATTGGGAGGCAATGCTGCTGAGCATGACTGAGATGACGAGGGCGATGCTAGAAGGGATAAGGACAAACTACTCCGCGGCTGTCAGTGTTTACTATTCGGTTTTTTTTTTTTTTTTTTGCATGATGGTGATGGTGGACTGACCTTGACGCCGAATCGATCGGAGATCGGACCACTGATCCCTCCGAGGAAGAAGAGGAAGAATGTCTGCAGAGAACCAATCCATGATATGTCGCTTGGTGTGCGGTCTGGGAAGAAGTGGGAAGCGTAGTAGTTTTGATATATGCTGTGGAAAGGGAGGTGAGATGCAGGTCAGGGAGATGCAAGTAGTCGCACTGACTTACCCATAACTGTTGGTGTAGCCAAATGTACATCTGCACGAGGGACGATCTTTGTTAATCTTGACACGATCTGTAACCATGTAACTCGGCATCGTGCTTACAGTTGAGCAGCACATGCCCCCGTGACAACTAGCCAGGCCCGAAGTCCTCCATTAGGTGCAGCCTGGGCCTGATTCGTGTCCGTCGAGGTGTCGTCGAGGGTGATATCTTGCTCCTGCTTTGTTTCCATAGCGTATTATGATGGAAGATTGGTGGTTATGATCTCCCCATTTAAAGAGGTGACATGAGGGATGTGTCATGGATCTCGCACCAACGTCCCGTTTTAAATAGATTTGCTTGCCAAAATCCTCATCGGTGATAAACATGAGTATGCGAATCGATGCTAATCGTCCAAAGATCATAGTATAATTTTTCCGCCATGACGTTCCCAGTTCAGCAATCGCACATACATGATCGACGAAATGTGTGTCATTGGGGCATACCGTACAGTTCTACTCGGCCCGTTCAAGCACTATGCATGCCCCTTACATAGTACCAGAATGCGGGAATCCAAGAGTTGAGAATTGAAGATCTGAAGGTCACGACGTTATGCGATAGCATAATCTATTCTTATGCCCACTGTGCAATCCATTTACGCAGGGAACTACGGTATCACCGTCCATACCTTGCGATTCAGAGGTAACACGAAGTTGCAGGACGTCGAAAGTTTATTCATAGGTTTGACCTGCAGGCCGACTTCGATAAGTGGAAGGATGATCAAAGGGATCTCATGGTGTGGCAATGACACATAATCAGTGTTGCTTGATCCTTTTTTTTGCATCCAGACAGCAATACTAATCTGAATATTGGCGGTGGAGTCGTAGACGGAGGAATCCAAGGAATGCATCCCTTGTTGGACATGATATCAACTCTTCTATGCCATCAGTAGTTACACCATCTGATGATTATGACGTAACAGGCAAACCTACCAGAGTAAACAAACCAATCCATGACGAACTACTAGCCGAAAGCAAGCTATGTATATATCCTTCATGAAGGCAGGAGATGAATGGAATGCCAGGACTCCCGGTTCCCGAAATGGCCCCGGGGGTTGGTAAGGCCGGAATGCCCCGATGGTTACACAATAAGAGATGCCAACTATTATATTCTTGATGGAGTCAGTCGACTACCGGGGCTGGTAGATTAAAACCGGTTTTACCTCGAATTTCTGCCGCAAATGGATCCTAACTCTTATATCAGGACCCCAACAAACGGAGTGCCACGCTTGATCGCCCATAATTTTTCATTCATGAATCGATGCTCCATGAATCTCATATCAACAGGTCAATTACGGATCTAAGAACACTCCACGAGCCATTCCTCCGCTATCTATCTTGTCGCATACAATCAAATCCACATCAGATCAACCCAACACAGATATAATACCCCAACCAAAGCGACGAGCAGGTCGACCCAACACCCGGATTCCACTTCTCAATGTTGGCGACAGTGACCCCCTTCGCCTTCGCAATACTATCACAGGTACTCCCATCAACAACCTTATAGAAAGTCTTGCAGTTAGTCACCATGCCCGCCTGGGTCGGCGTCGGGGTCGAAACCCCATTCCCCTTGGTCGTAGTGGTAGTAGCCTTGGTTGTCGTGGTTCCACCCACCACCCCCGTGCAGACATAATACCCCAGCCAGAGGCTGGAGCAGCCACTTCCCACGCCCGAATTCCAATTGTTAAAGTTGGCAAGCGTGATGCCGGCCGCCGAGGCAATGCTGGCACAGGTGTCCCCATCGGCCACCATGTGGAAGGACTTGCAGTTGGAGACCATGCCAGCCTGAGTGGGAGTGGGCGTGCTGATCCCATTACCCGCGGAGGTAGTGGTAGTAGCCTTGGTGGTGGTGGTGCCACCCACGACACCCGTGCAGACATAGTACCCCAACCACAGACTGGAGCAGCCGCTGCCCACGCCGGAGTTCCAGGCGTTGAAATTAGCGAGCGTAATCCCTGCCGCGGAGGCGATGGATGCACAGGTATCGGTCTCCTCGACCATGTGGAAGGACTTGCAGTTGGCGACCATGCCTGCCTGGGTTGGGGTGGGCGTGCTGATGCCGTTTCCTGCTGTAGTGGTAGTGGCCTTGGAGGTGGTGGTTGCGGTGCCACCCACTACACCTGTGCAGACGTAGTATCCAAGCCAGAGGCTGGAGCAGCCACTGCCAACGCCGGAGTTCCAGGCGTTGAAGTTGCCGAGGGTGATGCCTGCGGCGGCAACAATGGAGGCACAGGTGTCGCCGTCCTCGACCATGTGGAAGGCATTGCAGTTGTCGACCATGCCTGCCTGGGTCGGGGTGGGCGTGCTAATACCATTGCCAGCGGAGGTGGTCGTGGAGACGGTGGTCGATGGGGTGGTCGATGTGGCAAAGGTAGTTGACGTTGTGGTCGTGGTTGTGGTGGTGCTGGAAGCGCCGCCGAAGTTGACCTGTACACAGTAGTAGAACCCAACGGCCAGGTTGCAGCCGGAGCCGACTTGGAGGGTGAAAGGGTTCTGCGTAGAGGTTGATTAGCTCTGATCTATACTATAGATGGATGTTGGGGGGAGGGAATATAGGCTCACCCAAGCCTCAAAGTCGGCCTCTGTGACACCCCATGTGCTTTCGACCATCGCACAGGTCATGCCGGAGATTGCAGATGTCCATTTGCTACAGGATGCCGTCGTCCCGGGGGCAGCAGTGCCAGCAGGAGCAACGAGGTATCCTGAAGCGAGGTTGGCAGCAAGGCTGACCAGGGTAGCTTTGGTGAACAACATGACTGGCGAGAGAGTTCCAGTTGGCGATGATAGACAGGTGATACTATGAGAGTGAACTCAATGGTTATATAGTTTAGTCACATCGGTTGATACTCTATGCTCGTCGGCTATAACTACTCTGTCAACATGAAGTCATTTAGTCTGTAGATAGTGAGTTGCTAGCGACGGTGAGGTTACATTGCCACCGATATTGGACAGAAATTAGGGCTAATTGTGGCCCCCAAGTGTCAGCCACTAGACTACCGACTCAAGTCTGGATAATTTCCTCCATTGACCAATGCAGGCTAGTGCGTAGTCTAACAAGACTTAGCTTGCATAGCCCTCGGTATAAGACACTTCGGGCAAGTCTTGTTTTTTTTTTCGGTCAAGCTTACCACATTATGACATACGATAGTTATCCAACAACACCCCCCCCCCAAATCTATTCGCCCCAATTCGCTCTTCACACTTTCTCCTCAAGTAATATTGCCCGGAATTCGAATCCTGCCAAACGAGCTAATGCTCCAAATCACCTTGTTCGTGACCTCCGAATCGACCCTCGCTGCCTTGGCACGGACAAACCGCCATCTCCAGCAAATCTGCAACCCTAGTCTTTGCCGACACAACGTGCTCCACGGCAGCAGCTCCGCTTTAGAGTGGGCGGCATAAAACGGTCGGATGAACACATTGCAGAAGGCTCTAGATGCTGGAGCCCCTCTGCCCAAGTACGTAGCGAGGGCCGAATGGCGAGAAGGCCCGGCAACCTCCCAGTTCGGGCGAGAAGGCCCGCGCATATTTCACGACTTCCGGCCACATCCGGTTTTGCTGTCGGCCCACGCTGGCCATTTGCACATCATCCGCTACATGATCGATCGTGGGGTAAACAAAACTGCAAATGCTCTGTCGGGCCCCAAGCATTCGGCCAAGGCAACATGTCCATGGACAGCGGCCAGTGCCAGCATCGTAAACCATTCGGAATTCGTAGTCAGCGTTCCAGGGGCATGTGGATATAGTTGCGCTGTTTCTGTCGGCTGCCAAAGTAGATGGGGGTGAAGAGATCAGCAAAGAATAACTGATGACGGAGGCTCTGTTCGCTGCGGTGAAGGCGGAGCAGGTCCCGGGAGTTCGGTTGTTATTCACGTATGGAGTGCACGTCAATCTCTTCAGTAATATTGATCCACAGGACAGGAAGGCTTCCGTGCCCCAGAGCATTGGCATTTGCTATGGCTCAGGGCAACAGAATAATAGCGGAGGCATTGCTTCGAGGCAGTGCAGAAAAATACCCTAGCGCTGGTTAAATTGCTGCTGGACTCGGGGCTAGATGTAAACGTGCGGTGTGCCGAACACCCCTTCGGCGGATTGAGCAAGCTATTCGACCGAGTTCTGTTCTGCTCCTGGAACGTGGCGCAGATCCGGAGATTACTGATATCACATACGCCGTAGAGAGCGGACATGAGGGCGTTGTTCGGTCTCTGCTGGATCATGACTGCTACGATTCAGGATAGCCGGCTACCCTGGCAGGTGTTTTTTGGCGATATCTACTAGTAGTTCTAACTAACTATCATCTGACGATGTTGCATTCATTTTTTGGGGGCGAAGGATCACGCTAGGCAATATCCTAACTATACAACGATATCTTCTAGAAATTGTCGAGAACCAGCTGGCAGGGTTGTCGAGACTGAGAGTTTTACTCTAATCTGTTTGCAGCCACTGGTCCGTTGAATCATAACCAATACTAATGAACACTAGTCGGGAGTACGGCCGAACGACCGGGATGTGGGAGGCTAGAAAGGGAATTCACATTTTATTCACTAGCGAAACTACTCGATACTAACCAGAACAGTTCAGCAGTACTACTATCAGAGACCTCTCTCTACATGATTCCGGGTTCAACTAAGCATTCTCTTTGAAGAATGCTTCACCACCCCTCAAGAAGGCCACGGGTTTCTTCCCCGCCGGCGGATTCTGATAGATATAGGCCGCGAGCGAAAACATCACATAGGACTCTGCATTATTCGCAACGTTGAGTTTGTCTGCGTAATCGTCACCCAAGGATGCATGACTCAGGGCCGTGAGCTCTTCTAGTAGGGGGAGTCAGTATCGATTATTAGAGCGCGGGGAGAAAAGACAGCATACCAAAGAAGTCGCCGGACGTTCCTCTATAGTCGGTCAGATGGAATAGCTCGTGGTACAGCGTGCAGCTCTGGGTCGCATAAAAGTCCAGCCCGAACTGCCCGCCCTCTTGGGGATAGATTGTATCCTGCAGGATGGCCGCGAGCGCTGGCTTGGAGTGAGGCCGCATCAGGCTTCCCGGGTTGAAGGCCGTCGGGCACATAAAAACGTGGGCATCAAAGTCTGCCGTGTGTTCGTAGTGGTGAATGCCCTGAGATGCTGGAAGAGTCGCGGCGTATCGTCCGGCTCGGCCACAGAGCCTGGGCTCTCCGTCGTTGTCAAAGTCGTAGCCCTTGAGCTTGTCCACCCAGAAGGGCTCGCGGATGCCGTTGTTGAGGGAGCCGTACAGATCCTGGATTTTATAATATTCGGTGGCCTCACCTTTTTCGTTGGTCTCTTTCACGGCGTCTTCGCCATTGGCGTCTTTGGCGATATCTCCCCACCCTTTTTTCACAGCGAATGCGTCACCGCAGAAGAGCCATGGTTTCTGCGATGTCCGGCTGTTCTTGATGCCGCCTTGTCGGAGGAACTGGGCGACAGAGGAAAACCGATCTGTATGACACTGAATGAGTGTTCGTCCTGGTTGTGGCTTAATTGGGGAGGCGGATTCATACCGTTCACGGTGTCCCATAAGGGCTTGCTTTCATCTTCAAGCTCAGCAGGCGAGACACTTTCGTCCCACTCGATCCCGAGCCACGCCGCGAAGAGTTGACGATAGATCTTATCCGTCTTGTATCTCGCGATGGCCGTCGTGGCCGCATTCACCAACAACACGGATTCCGTTAAATATTCGTCGATAGCACCGGGCACAACATCGCAGTTTCCTATAACGCCTGTGGGCGGCATGGAGAAGACATCTTCAGCATCGGGGATTTCGCTGACTGCAGTGGGAGGAGGAGGCTCTTCAGCCACGACCTGACTGGGATTCCATATCAGATAGAAGACGGCGGTCCGAAAGAGCCCTGGAAGCACACGCATGGCAGGATTCAATAATAGAAGACAAAGATTCTGTAGTCCAGGGAAGCAAAATGAAAATTCGTCAAAAAGCGGACCAGAAAACTACTGATAAATGTACCGTGAATCGGATGGAGATAGGGGGGTAGTATCTTGCTCCTGTTTAGTTCATCTCTAGTTTTTCTTTTTTTTTCCCTTTTCTTCCGTTTCTATTTTTTTTCTTTTTTCTTTTCTTTTTTTTTTTGTAATTATTCCCGTGTCTCATTTCATTTCGTTGTTAGCTCACCGGAAGTGCAATTGATGAATGTAACCACCCGACTATAGCTCGCTGCAACAATTCGGAATGTTTAGCCGATGGCATATGGTTTTTTCACTGGGCTGTCAGGTCTAGACTAGACCTACTAAGCCTAGAACCAAGCAATTTCCTCCCTCGGATGTTGGCTGTTAGTGAATCTTGCAGGATCCAACTAAGCCTCCGCAAGCTAGCATTAGTGCGACACCTAGACCTGCAGTAGTATATCGCCACAGCAGCTTAGTTCGCCGGGCAGAGTAATTTCATCGCGCGAGATGTAACATTCCGTAGAGGCGAGCTAAGCATCCCCCGAAATTATCGAGGAAATCGGTTGTATGGAAAGTGGGAGATGGGATGCCCCTTTCACTAGCATGTCCCATTTCTACCTCCTGGCCCCCTTAAAAAGAGCCCGAGAAAGAGAAAAAAGATCATGGCATCTTCTTCAAGTTCCCTTCCACATTCTTTCATTTACTGAAATTGTCTTTCTTCCCGTGTGGCCCTGGTCACGATGCTGTTTAGGATCCATGCCGTCCTGGCATTGGTAGCCCTAGTCTGCACTTCCCACGCAGCAGTGCAAATACAATCGGCAGAGGCTAGTGGTGTAGTTGCGTCTCTCAGACGGCATATTCATATTCCGACAGCCTCTGCACATACCGTTCTCGAACCAACGAGTGCTCCACAAATCTTCGCGGGAGTCGTCCACGGAAACTACACCTATCGACGACCATGGAATGACACACGAAGTGTCTGTCCAGAAACCTGCTCCACCATTGGCAATGACCCCGCCTCGTGGCCTCTCTACAATGGCCTCAGTCCTTTGAAGCGATGCCACAGCCCGATGATGCTGGAGTTCGGGCTGTCCACCCAACTGAACGGTTCAGATGCACACTTTGGCCTTCGCGCCTGTACGGCTGACTGGGATGCCAACGCGGTGGTTACCAACGTGGCGCAGACTTCTCTGGAGGCGAATCAGAAGAAATTCACATCTCCCCTAGAGCTGGGCCATGCGGGCTCCGCTGTTGACCCGTCCATGGACGTGGGACATGCAGTAGATGCACTACAACAGCTGCAGGCATATCTGAGCCAGAATGTATCCACCAGGAACGGCGCCATCAAATTTGCGTATGCGAAGAAAGCCGTCGTCGGCTTATACGTTGGCCCCGGGCTTGAGGCACAGGGAACTGCGTATTCCGTCATTGATGAGTTGATTGCCGAACTGGACAGCAACGATGTTTCGGAGACTCTTGTGGTCCAACATTGCGAGGCGAGTAGCGCCAGGTACTCGATGGGAATCGCAGTCAACTTCAATTCAGACCTCAACTTCGTGCAACAGGCCGTCCAGACCTGGAGAAACAACAGCTGTGTGGACGATCTCAACATCAACGACTCGTGGAAGACCCTCACTTTCTTTGCCCCGTCTGTCGTCCAGAACGATACATCGACGCCATCCCATTCTGCTCGAGCTCTTGTGGACCGCGCCACCACCTGCACCACCAAGCAGGTGATCTTGGGGGACAGCTGCCCGGGCCTGGCCGCCGAGTGTGGAATCTCTACAGCCGACTTTACGAAATACAACCCCAGTCTGCCGTGCAACAATCTCCCCGTAGGCCAACATGTCTGTTGCTCTTCGGGCGGCTTGCCAGACTACACCCCCAAGCCGGACAGTGATGGCAACTGCTTCAAGCATATGATCGCGTTGGGCGATGTGTGCAGCGTATTAGCCGCGCAATACAGTATCACCGTGGACGAGATCGAGAGTTGGAATAACAATACGTGGGCGTGGATGGGCTGCGGCGATATGCAACCCAGCAACTGGATGTGTCTGAGCTCAGGCTGGCCGCCGATGCCGACAACTGTCAAGAATGCCGTCTGTGGCCCGCAGATGAACGATACTGCCACTGCACCGCATGGCACTGATCTTACGAAGCTGAACCCATGTCCTCTCAATGCATGCTGCGATATCTGGGGCCAATGCGGAACCACGACCGACTTCTGCACGCCCACCGACTCGCCCACTGGGGCTCCAGGCACGGCGGCCAAAGATACCAACGGGTGCATCTCCAACTGCGGCACTCAGATCCTGGTGTCGTCGGCGCCGGAAGAGTTCGTCAACATTGCGTACTTCCTCGCGTCGGACTGGTCGCGGCCTTGTCTGACCATGTCCGTCACGGATATTGACAAATCTCGGTATACCCACATTCATTTCTCGTTCCTCACGATCAACCCGGACTTTTCGCTGAACACCACCCTGATTGAATCCCAACTCCCATTCCTGGTTGGCATGAGTGGAATCAAGCGAATTGTGTCCGTGGGCGGCTGGGACTTCTCCGCCAGCCCGGCGACGTACAACATCTTCCGGACAGCCATGATGGCGGAGAATCGTGGCACGCTGGTGAACAACATCGTCGACTTCCTGAACGATAACGACCTGGATGGCGTGGACTGGGATTGGGAATATCCCGGGGAGCCGGACATCGAGGGCATACCTCCATCGCCGGAGAGTGATAGCACCAATTACTTTTTGTTCCTCAATGCGCTGAAAAGCAGCATGGCGACCAACGCTCCCGGCAAGACCATCTCGGTGACCGCGCCGGCATCTTTCTGGTATCTCAAGGGCTTCCCCATCCAGGCCATTAGTCTGGTGTCGGACTATATCGTCTTGATGACGTATGATCTGCATGGGCAATGGGACTATGACAATGCCTTTGCCGACACGGGCTGTCCTGCCGGCAACTGCCTGCGCTCGCATGTCAACATCACCGAAACCATGAACGCCCTTTCCATGGTGACCAAGGCTGGCGTCCCCTCGCACCAGCTGATCATTGGCGTCTCCAGCTATGGCCGGTCCTTCGGCATGACCACCCCGGGCTGCTGGGGGGATATGTGCACCTACGTTGGCAAGGCTTCCGGCGCCACGCCTGGCCGTTGCACTAACACTGCAGGGTATCTCGCCGACGGGGAGATTGCCGATATCATTGCGGAGAATCCCTCTGCCCAGCAGTATTGGGATCCTATCTCGTTCTCGAACATTATGGTGTATGACGATACACAATGGGTGGCGTATATGAATGAGACGAATAAGGCTGTCCGGATGCTTCTTTACGCCGGGCTTCACTTCGGTGGCATTGCCGACTGGGCGGTCGATCTGCAGTCGGATAACAATGGAGCGGGCTCGAGTGACAGTGACGATGGGTGCGTGGTTTATATCGACCCGTCCATCTGGACTGAGGATGACCCGGTGATCACCGCAGAGCCTGGTTGCAGTGTTGTATGGCCTCCTCTGCAGCTGGCCTCCCCGACAACCATCTCGTTCGCTCCGTGGACCACCACCGTCACCGTCTCGGCCCTGACGACAGTGACCACGACAATCACAGAGAGCTCAACCACGGCGGTGACTTCCTCGCTCTCCTATGCCATGTACTCGATCCCCACGGTCATTCCCATTCCTCCTGGTAGGCTTCTATGCTCTTCTAATACATCCCCCATTACTTTGAGGCCATGCTGATTCCACCCCATTTAGTGACCACCACCGAGATTCCAGTTTGGTGGACGATTCTTCCTCCCTCGGGGAGCGGTGGTCCAGTCCATATGACTAGTTCCGTCCAGCCTCCGCCGTTTGCTATTACAGTCACCCCGTAAGTCATTCCCGTAGAAGACTCTCGGATATAAGACGCAGGCAACGGTGCTAATGAGCCATTGGGTCGATAGTACAATCGGTGGCACCACATCTGTCATTGGAGCCACAAGCACCACGACGCAGAACGAAACCCTCATCGTTTGGGGCTCGCTCTCCTATTACACCCCGCCAGTGACTCGAACCCAGGGAGGCACAACCAAAGTCATCAGCGGCACCGTCTTGCCCCCGATCACGACGACGGTCACCCCCAACCCTCATCCCACAACAACCGGCACCATCGACCCTCACCTAAACACGAAATCCACCTCGTGGAAATCCGGCAAGCCACCATCGCCAACCTGCGTGACCGGCCACAAATGCGGACTTCTGCGTAAGTCACTGTCAGCCCCTCAGATCTCCGCTTGAAGAAAATCAGTCTAACACGTTCCCTATCTCCAGCGATCGACTTCCCGAGTTGGATCTGCCCCTGGTGTCCTCCAGGGGTCTTTGGCAACCCCAGTAGTGGCGGCGGCGGCTCCTCCGGAAACCCAAATGACAACAATAACAACAACGACGACGACCACAGCAGCAGCAGCACGACATCCACGACCGAAACCGGCACCGCAACCATCACCAAAGCCGGGTACGGAATCGACATCGGCGGGTCCTACCCCACGACATACGCCGCAATCGCAGACCTCGACGCCCTGAAATCCTCCCAAGCCGCCAAATGGCGCGCCATGTTCTCCGCCACGTCCAGCACAACCAGCAAAGGGACCACCAAGACAACAACCACGACAACAACCACGAAACCCACCCCGACCCCGACAGCAGCCAGCGGCACCACCGACGAGACCCCAACCGAAAAGGGAGACTGGTGTCTGATCTATGCGTGGGCGGTGCATTCCGTCGGCGGCGGCGGACCGGGCCAGTCGCCGCTGTACCAGATCGAAACGGGCATCGAGACCTTCGGGCCCAACAACCGGTTGGTGTTTGACGCGAAGGATATTAATCTGGCGGGAATGAAGGACCAGGACAATATCATCGATCAAGATGATTGGAAGGGGCTGGGCGATGTGACGGTGCGGACGGCGTACGATGCCATTGGGTCGGTGTTCACGAATTGTGAGTTCAAGTATGGTGGGACGTGGTATGATGGGACTATCAGCAATGATATTGACTCGAATTATGTGTCGGAGATGAATTCGGATTGTACTCTTTATTTGAGTTGCTGAGGGGATGGATAACTAACTACTGAGATTCTTTTGTTATGTTTCTTGTATTATTGATATGGGGAGACGGAATTAGGGCTTTTCCTGGCTGCCCGGTCTGGCCTTGAGGGGGAAGGCCACATATACGATATTTCCTAGTAGTTTCGACTAGAGTAGAGATTCTGCATCAATTATGGCTTTTCTGAATATTCCTTTTCCTCTTTTATAGTTGCTTTTTTTTAAAAAAAAATAAAATAAAATAAAATAAAATAAAAACAAGTACATCCGGATGACCTGACGCAGGTGGCGAGATCCAGGCTAAGACTGACCCTACCTAGGGTCAGTCTAAGCCTCTGACCATCCCCAAACGGGGCCGCCATCCTTCCGACACTCTAGTCTAATCAACCAATGTAACGTCACACTTAGTCCCGATGCTTAGCCTGCTTGATCACAAGGCTTGCCAGGGAAGATATTTATATAAACGCTGTCGATCCCCGCACCGCTCCTCTCCCGCAGATCCCCCACCACTCCCTTCCCTTGGATATACATAGAAAAAATAAAAACAAGGAAATCAACATGGCCGATGCTGTCGCAGTCGGCGAAGTTGGCCTCTCCGGCTGGGATCAATGGTCATCACAGAACCAACTCGACCGCTCCACCGTCACCAAAACCGGGCATCCAGACGCCACGGCTCTTGCCCACTTATCGCACGCGTTGTATATCCCTCGTCACGACGGCGAAACCGCGCATTTGGCCATCCGCGACATCAGCGCCCAGTATGCGGCGGCGGCGGGCCGGCTCGCCATCGGATCCAGTCAGTACGTGGTGGCCTTAGGGCTGATGCCGAAACCGCGCAGCGATGCAACAGACAGTACCAGTGCCCCCGTCTCGTACGAGGTAGATTTCAATGGTCTCGGGGATGGAGAAGCGGTTGTGGGGTCGGTCAGATCTCATGCTGCATCACCTGCACAGGAGGTAGAATTGTACGTTGCATTTTCTTTCCTCGTGTGAAAGTCGCAGAAAGAATAGAATTGATTCTCAGCTTCATACTTACCTACCTTCTTCCAGGTCTATGCTCACCAACGAAGAGAAAGCGGCCAATCTAACCCCAAGGAGTGGAAACACCACCGCCTCAGAGATTCCCCTCGAAATCACATATCCCATCCCCCCCTCGAAAACCCGCGATGGCACCTTCAAACACCCCTATTTCACCTTCCAGGTCCCGGGCGATTCTAACGCCGGCCCGTCGACCTTTGAATGGCAGATCCATCCTAGCCAGCAGGGACGCATGCGGTACACACTTATCCGTCGTTCCACGTCGGACCAGCAGCAGCAACAGGGTTCCACCGATTCCGACGTCCAGGCTATATACTACCACATCGGGGTCGGCGCCTCGTTGTCGTTGTCGTACAGTGAGGGCGTTCTGCTTCTTCCTGCGGGTCACAACTCCGCTCGAGAAAATCTCGTGGTGGCTAGTGCACTGGGGATGCTATGGCGGCTGCGGGAGCTTCAGGGGGGGGACAACAAGAGTGGGAAGGGATCCAAGAAGAAATCA
This sequence comes from Aspergillus nanangensis, assembly GCA_015844325.1. Taxonomy (NCBI): domain Eukaryota; kingdom Fungi; phylum Ascomycota; class Eurotiomycetes; order Eurotiales; family Aspergillaceae; genus Aspergillus; species Aspergillus nanangensis. The sequence goes on along the minus strand of VCAU01000207.1, from coordinate 11,282 downwards.
CGCCTAGGGGCTGTGAAGGGGTTGTTTGGGAAGAAGGAGTAGAGTAGGTATTATCTTGGACATTCATTCTGCATACTCAAGACTTTTTTCAATGCTGTGTCCTTTGTTTTTCTCTCGGTATGACGGGGTGGATTGTGGTTATGGGTATTCATGGTTATTTTGCTGAATCTGCGGCACATGGTCTCAATTGGTGGAAATATCATTCTCAATGTGCTACCGGAGTGTATATTCTTTCTATATCCTTTGTTATGAATTCTATCCTGTAGAAAACAACCACATACGACCACAGGGTGTGGAAAACAGGGCTTCCCGTCCGCTCAGCCGTACTTAAGCCACACGCCGGCAGGTTAGTAGTTGGGTGGGTGACCACCAGCGAATCCCTGCTGTTGTATGTTTTTATTTTTATTTTTATTTTTTTGATTTATTAGACGATATGGGATCTTACTGGTTCCTGTCATGATGAGAGGAAGATGGGAGATGATTTGACGATATCACGGCGGAATTGCTACCTAATTTGGGGAAATATTATGAGGAACAGAAAAGTTAGACTCTACGACAAAGTTGCGTGGGTATTTATTTATTCCTAAATGTTTTTATATTCTCCTATGGGGGAGGCAATATCCGAGCTTTATTATTGGCGACTTTAATGCGGTACTTTGGCACTCTTAATAGCTGAATGCTATAAACAAAGTCAAGATCCATCCATACTTGGCGTTTAACATTGTGGTCGCCGTCGTCTTTATTCTGAAAGAATAGAGTCTAGTTTTTCTTCATCGGCCTTCTCTTCTTTTCTCGAATAACGAGCACGATTGTCATATCAGAAATATTTATGTATATTCGTGTTGCACGCAGATTTCCGGATAGATTAGAACATATATTCAACACTATGTATGGCCCAATTCCTTGCACGTCTCCTAGTATAGCGTGCAGATCTTCTGGGCCGAAAAAAACTCCCCCATTCCCACCATATTGCAGGTATATGGATTTAGAGTTGCTTATACTTTTAGTGATCAAGGATAAACATCAAGACGCCAATCTAGTTACTTGGTTTGAGTATCCCCTCTGTTCTCCCCCGCTTCGTCATTCGAAGAAAATGCCATTATCAGCCGGTCCATCATGAGGTCCAACAGACCCCCGAACGTCCTCGCATTGGCGATGTCCGGAAGACTCACATCTAGCTGCATATTGCACCGAATCCAGTACCGAATCTCAATTGACATGAGAGAGTCGATCTGCATCTGAAGTTTCTCCTGCATGTCCATCTCCTGTGCCGCGACTGAGTACGTTTCAATCAGTAGACACAGCTCTTGCATGATACCAGCTCGTGTCTCTTCCTGAAAAACGGTAGATGGATCTATCCTAATGCGTGCAAGCAATTTCTTAAGCTCGATGTTACCAGACTGAGACTCGTGGCTACCAGCTGTGTCCAACTGCGCGTACCTAGAAAAGCGGATGTCATTACCCCAGAGCTGCAAGGCATTGGAATCTGCCTGAAGTCTTCTACTACCCAGTCCAACTAGCAGGGGGGCGGAAATCCTGTCAACTAGTGGGTCGGTCTCGGAAGCATTCCTGTCAATTGTGGAACGGATTTGGCATTGCAGAAGAGCAAGCTGCAGCGCCTCTAAAACCTCTGCCTCGCTGAGCATCCAGAACCCGGATCCACGCATTGCCTGCAACATCTTTGTGTCGCGGCTGATGACCCCCATCTCTTCAATGGGCCCTAGAGACAGCACAGAACATGGAAGTCCCAGCTGTTGTCGGTATTGAGAAAACGCCTCCAGGAAGCTATTAGCAGCTGCATAATTCACCTGATAAGAACGTCCGCAGGAGGCAACGAGGGAACCGAAGAGAACAAAAAAATCTAGTTGTTGGCCGGCCACTGCGTGGTGTAAATTCCATGTTCCCTGGACTTTCGGAACAAAGGCAGCTTTCCATTTCTCATAGGTCATATCCGGAAATGGGCCATCCTGTAATATATTGTGTTAGCAATAATTCCTCAGGTATCTCTGATTGACCTGGCACTGTCCGCTTGGCATTAAAAGCCTTTACGTACCTCTAGGGATAGCGACATTTGAAAAACCCCTTTCAATGGCATTCAGCATCTTGTTACAGCCTCACGCACGTCTGCCATGCTTGCAACGCTTCCACGAACGCACTCGACAGCACAACCCAGCTCTCGTAGCTCTTGTAGAAAAGCTATATCGCCAGAAGTTGTTCCCGCCGAGCGTGATAGATATGTGAGATGCCGTGCGTCATTCTCTATCATCCAGACAGATACAGCGCGACCCACGCCACCAAGTCCCCCGACTAATAGATAGGATGGGTAGCCAGAGAACTTTACACTCTGCTGAGAAGCGGACCCAGGGAGCAGCGATGGACTCCCGTGTGGCATGTTTAACACAATCTTCCCAATGTGGCTGCCTCTCTGAAGGAATCGGAAGGCATCTGCCACTTCCACAGCGTCGAAGTGTGTAATCGATGGGATCGGTTTGATTATACCTTCAATGTACCACGACTCAAATGAACGCACCAGACTGGATGGTTTGTTTTAGCATGTGGACAGGGAAACCAGTCAAAAATCTGCCTAACATAGGACTTACTTTTTGAACATTTCTGTATCATGTTCAATAACTTGCAGCAAGTCTACCCCAAAAAAGGCTCCGTTGCCGGCGAAAGGGTTGAGGCTCAGCATTCCGTTGGTGAGAAAATCTCGCTTTCCTAATTCAATCATTTTTCCAAACGGAGCAACACAATCCCAGGAAGCATGCAGGAGCTCGCCAGCCAAAGAATTGAGGACAATATCAACACCTCGCCCGTTGGTGGCTTGTATCAAGCAGGCACGGAAACTGGAATCTCTTGAATGGAAGATATTGGACCGGGGGATACCATAATTCTTTACAAGGTAGTCGGCCTTTTCTTCGCTCCCAACCGTTGCAAAAATCTTACGGAGGCGTCAGCTATATGGAATTTTTGGAGATTTCGATGGTACTCGGTGTGTGTTTCTTACCTCTGCTCCGATAAGTTGGCAAATTTGAATGGAGGCGAGCCCCACCCCACCACAATCTAAAAGCCCCGGTGTCACAATGTCAAGTTTAGTCGCCACATACTGCTGAGACGGATGCCTTATTGGTGTGTCCGAGTCCCAGTAGCATCGTCCAATGTGGACACAGCCGTCACGGAGGATAAATTCGTGTTCTTGGCCCCCAGGAGAGCGGCCATCCATTGTCTTTTCAATAATACCATCAAGGAGTCGTGCAGCCGCGACATTGAACTTATCCACTTCGACAGTATCGAAATGGAACGACATCTCCTACCTCAAACTCCTGGCAAATCCCAAAATAAGGGCGTAGCTTGGGTTGACAACCATATTGCGTCTGATTAGTTACCCAGATTATCCTGCGGCTTTCGCCCTTCAGAAGGTATCTGTGAAGGGATTCGTAACTTTAGGAAGAGAGGTCATGAAGGAAGGGCTGTTCCACTTCCAATAATGATATGACCAGCTCATCGGCCGTGGTCGAGTCGTCGAGTGTTCCCCATCTGACATTGTAACATAAACTGGTGAGTTCATGAAACAAAATTTTCGCCCATTCCCCTGGCGGCTGGGAGGTCAGAAGTGTGATGTCCCCCTTAGTGGGATGGTCATTAATGATGGACGATAGCATTGTACTTGATGTCTGAAGAGGAGCTTTCACGTCGTCCATCAAGGCCTCGACTCCTTTAAATCTGGCGCCTCGTAATTCCTCGTCCCACCTCACAGGGCTAACATATGGCGCATGTTGTTTTCCGTCCAGCTCACCGATCCACCATCCTGCTAATGTGCCCTGAAAACCGCGTGAAGTGTTAGAGAAATACATTAACACAATATAAACGAGGGAGGCGACATAGACACGCACCATTGGGTAGTCTACTGTTGGGAGATCGTCATAGGGAAGTTAGTCAATTACAAAAGTCGTGGAAATAACACGGGAAATTTTGGAAGACGTACTTGGCCGTAACTCGTGTAATAACAGACATGGACATTCTCAAGAGTATTTCTCAGGCTCGGAGTGGCATGAAGGACCTAAGTAATGGTTAGCGGTCGGTGCTTCATGATTTACTACCATAATTGCCGGCCATGACCAACATTTGAAGCGATGATGAGATCGTATTCGTGGGATATATAACCCTGCTCTTTGGGGTCCCGACTGATATCAAGCACCTTGTACTCAATATTCTTGAATTCTCCGAATTTTTGTTTGGCCGCTACGAAGAAGGCGGAGGATATGTCTGTGAATGTGTACTTTGCGTACTTTTGCATTCTAGAGTCAACGAGAGATTTCAATGCGTGAGCTGTCGCTACTCCAGTGCCAGCACCGATCTCAAGGATTCGTAGAGATGGATTTGAATGACACATAAGCTCCAAGAAGCGACCCCAGTTGCAGTAAACTTGGTTTGTACGATAATATCTTTCAAATCGATCCTCCTCCATGAGGAGGCTCAGTGCGGAGGTTGTACCATCCATAATGTCGAGACAGTTGGTGAAAATCTTTGCCGTGCACTCAGCGATAACTTCTCTATCCTGGCCTTTGTACATAAGTTCTATTTTCCTCACGTGTTCAAGCCTCTCTGCGGACGACCAAGATGCCCAGTTCTTTGACTCCGGCAAAATCCCATCGTATCCGTTAGATACTTCAGAGGCCTGTCGTAGAATCCAGCTTTTCCATTTGTGCAAATGCGGGACTCGTGTAACCCCATAGGCGAGCCCCAGGTACCATACGCGCGCTCGATGACCCGACACGATCGCGACCACATATCAAACCCATGCCCGCCAGCCTCGTACAGGAAATGGTGAATCACCGCCTGATTTGTCGTCTCCGCCGCCCATGAATCAGCTAGTGCTTGCCGTGCCATCTTCCACGTTTGTCTGGACTGCATGGCCTGAAGGCCGTTCTTGAATTCTGCCGGTGGCGGAGTCATAATAAGATCTAGCAGAACAACTGCCGGCACTCTTTCCTTGCCTAGGCCATTGACAAGACTCAAAGCGACCCAGCCTCCATGTGCGTGGGAGACGGGGATGAAAGTTTCCACCTCCAGTGAGTCAAGCAAGGCGATCGTGTCACTGATTTGTTCGTCGAGGCCGAAGTCGCCACTTTCGCCAACAACGGGGTCTCGGTTTGGTCCGTGACCGCGCCAGCAAACTCGCACCACTCGAAAGTGAGGGGATAGGTAGGGGAGGAGATGGTTCCAGGCTCGCATGTCATGGCACCATCCTGGTAGCAGGACGATGGTGGGTATATCGGCCCGCCCTAGTCCAGTGTCGTCGAAGGCGATTTGGACGCCGTTGATGGTTTTGGTGTAGGGGATCACCATTTCACAGTGCTTTCTGGGTTGCGTCAAGGGAGGACAAAAGGTAGTAGGGGGAAACCGATTTTTTTTTTCCCTGTTTCTTTTTTCAATCAAATTTTGTACATTATTTTGGGGTGCTGGAGGTTTTATCACCTAGACAAATCCACCACAGGAGCCCAGTGGATATCATACTAAGTAAGCGGAATGCCTATAATAAAAATCAGATACTATAAAAGAAGGTCTCTATGAAGCCGATATTAAGAAGCCGCGAGCCCTTTTAGCCGATAAATTGATACCGTGAGTGAGGGTGGCTTTATAGGGAAATCGGCGACATTAATTCCTGTCACTTTCTGTACACCTGACTATTCTTTCTCTCTATAGCCTCCATTGATAACTAGGTGAAGCCGAGGCATTTATTAAAGTATACGCTATTATTACTATGCCGTCTGCTTGTTTAATGCCGATAAATGGACCACCACTCTTCCCTCCTCTTTCTCTAACAACAACTCGTCAATAAGCAACAAGCCCACCACTAGATCAATCTTGTTTCGGGAAACCTGAAGTGGAGTGTAATCACTTTGGTAATACTCATTGCATCTCAGGAACAAGAGGAATCTCTCCGGGATAGATGAAGCCGCAATTCCCCACAGCGTAAAACCACTCAAATTCTAAATATGGTGATGATCGGTCTCTAGGAGGCCTTTATATATACCTTGTTCAATACTCTGGTTAGACGTACCTCTTAACAAGACCATATCCACCCAACATCATCCCCAGATCCCTTTACATCTCGACAAAAACATGCTCGTCACAAGGACAGTCAACGGTCAGTCCTTATCATACCTTGATTATGGCCCCCCCAGCGGATGCTCAGTCGTCGTCATCTTTTCCGGCTGGTGTCAGGATCACCGAGGGTGGAAAACCCTCCTCCCTTACCTTCTCTCCGATTTCCGCGTAATTTGCCTGAACTGGCGAGGCCATGGACCAATCAGGGACCCGGTGCCTGATTTCGGTGTTCAGGAGCAGGTCGCAGATTACGTGGCATTGCTCGATGCCCTCGACATACCAACTTTCATCGCCCTCTCTCATTCACACGGAGGATGGGCCGCTATGCAAGTCGCCCAGACACTGGGGACGCAGCGTGTCCCAGCGGTCCTACTGCTTGACTTGATCATGACGGAAGCACCACCGCCGTTTATCGAATCATTGAAGGCAATCCAAGACGAATCCCGTTGGCGACCCGCGCTTGCTTCTCTGATGCAGGGATGGGGGGCGAGCACGTCAAATGCAAGGTTTCGTGAGGCGAGGTGGAAGTACTCAGGCAGATTTGGGTTTGATATGTGGTCTCGCGGGTGCCATGAGGTTGAACGGGCATATGAAACTTGGGGGAGTCCGATGAAGCGCATGGAAGCTATCAAGGAACCGCCACTTATACGTCATCTCTTCAGCCATCCCAAGTATCCGGCGTATGTTGAGCTGCATGAGGATTTTCAGCTAAAACACCCTCATTGGTTTTCCTTCGTCAGACTCCCTGGTGATACTCATTTTCCGGGAATTGAACTTCCCGAATCTGTCGCGTTGGCTCTCAAGGAGCTGGAAGTGGAATCTGGTATCTAAACTATGCAGATATCAAACAGGTCAACATAGGTCAGATTAAACCATTCAGAATTAGGAAAGCGGTTGAGGAAGCGGTCAAATGACTTAATATGATAAATATTCTTTTATGGCGGAGTGGCGGTATTGGCTTGCCGTACACACCCGCAGGATGCGGTGAATATTTCGCATTACTTGGGTTTTATCAGCTAGGAGTGTATACATGCTGTGTGGCTAGCGAGATGATTGCCTTGATTGAAACCATTGCAGATTGATGCGGTTTTGAGGGAAGTTGATTATTCTGATTATCGTCTAAAAGCAACAGAAAATATATCTTGTCAACCAAAATGCACGCTTGGACAGAGAATTTCTGGCTAGTTCAAATGATGAAGGCTGAATGATTATGGTAGTACTATTCGTATCTATTCAACCACCAACTCCATTATATTTGACTAGCTAAACATATGAAAAAAAAAAAATAGATATTTACTAGGGCAATTTCGAATCGTATGTCCAACCATCCCATAGCCACTGCAGCGTTATGGAGCTCGTCGTCGAGGTACTGGGGTTGGCCCCTCAGGTTGCTCATTAAGCTGCATATCAAGCTGCTGTACCCGACTTGGGCCCTCCTGTACAGATAAAAAACAAGCATTACCAAGTATACCATGTCTTCTTGCCTTTTTCTTATATTTCCGCTTATTTTCAGCTGAATACTTGCTTTTTCTTGTGCAATGGAGATGATTTGGCTATGTTAAACCCACCTTAGCCCAGAACAGGAAGCAATGTTGGCCAAGCTGCCGTCTTCTGACGGACTTCAGTCGCTTCCTTAACCAATTCGCCTTAGCCCAGGGAACGTGGCTTACACCCAGAAGGCAATCGTCGACTATTGCTTGTCTCGGAAATGAAATTCTGCAACTTTTTGCCCCCATGGAGGAATTGTGCAGCCCCCAACGGGATTATTTCTGGCCTAGTGGATATTGTCTGCGCCCGGTGGATATTGTCTGCGCCCGGTGGATAACGCCAGCTTTGTCAACCACAATTCAGCGATAGCCTGTTGACAGCTGCTAATGGTCATTAGAATACCACACTCGATACTGTCAAGATGGCTCCAGCTTTATCTGCGGTGTAACAAAGATTCGAACAATCCTTAATTTGGCCAGTCTGCTTGATGCTTTGGGGGGAGCAAAAGAGGCGACATCAACAAAAGTTTTCATCCCATCGTTCGTCATCATGCACGACGTGAGACCTCAACCTCACGCATTATTGAATACGGGAGGTTAGACAATGCCAAGGAAAAAGTATTAATACACAGCCATCATCGCAGATACGACATTGGACCAGGGTGAGAATCCTTAGACTTCTCTCCGACATGATTGCAAGAAGCGTCAACGCGAGTCGAGTTTGGGGGCCTATTGTATAGACTTATAAAAGGAGGCTGCGCCCGTGGATGCCAGATGGATGGAAGAGTAGATCCCAAACACTCGATCAATCAATCACAAGACCCTCGTCTCGTTATCTATCATGAAGCTTCTCACCAGCTCCCTCCCCCTTCTCGCCCTCGCGCTTCAGCTTACTTCTGCTGCGCCCGCCGCTGAACCCGGGTCCAACGAGATGTTCGTCTTTCCCTCCCCCTCGTCCCCTCCTCAAGACATTTGATGTTCAATCTAACCCCTATTATATCATGGCATAGTCGGGACAACACCATCGACTTGCGCGTCTGCTCAAACAGCCACTTCGAAGGGGTCTGCCAGACGTTTCATGCGCAGGCATGGAAGTGCTGTACGCAGTTTCTTCCTCTTCTCTTTGCACATAGTGCTGAATGCTTTGTTTAATGCTAATGCTGAATGGATGGATACGCGCAGATAACTTAGGCAGCGGCCTCTCCAACAGCGTCTCCTCCGTGAAGACCGAGACGGATACTGTGTGTCGGCTTTACTTGTACGTCAAATAACCGCCTACTCTACCTCTCTCGCGAGCCTGATACTGACGATGTACATCACAGCGACGGCAACTGCTCTGGCCGCTCCTTCAAAGTGGGCGCATCCGGGTATGGAGACCTATCCTTCCCAGGAGTCAGCGGAGATACCCTGAACAAGCTGGGCTTGAATGGCGTGAATGACAAGGCGAGCTCGTATCGTTGTTCAACGACGTGTGGAGTGGCTACGTATCCGCCGGTTCAGAGGCCTTGTGAGGTGTGAGGGGATGCCTGGCTATAATATGTGATTGAAATAGTTGTTTCGGTCTGAATTATTATAATATAGACGAGATACAATCCATCTTATTCTAACCAGCCCAGCCTAGTAGCACTCAAGACAAGACAAGAAACTCAACTTGCCCGACTTGACCTATTTAACACCCTATCTAGTACTGCCTAGCCAGTACCTTAAGACAAGGAACCTATCAGCCAGTCTCGAGGTCATCACCCATTCCTTCCCATGTCAATTTCGTCGGCAGGTCTCAAGACGAGGTCGTATTAAATTCCCGGCCCAAATGAGAGAGAGCTCAGCAGGATTGGAATTCGGAGTGCAATGGTTCTAATGCACTCCGTCCGTGGAAAGTCTCCATCTTGTATATGCGGCCAAGATATTTATATTCGTAAACAAGACTTTAATTAGATTCTGACGAAGAACTAGATTTATACTTGTAATGTTTATTATTGGTAAATATGGAGTATTTTTTTATTGATAATTCTAGTTAATGATTTAATAAATGTTGCATATATAATGATGTGTTTAATCTTTTTTGCTGAATAATGTAATATAGATATATTCATTTGCTATCATAATAAATTACTAAGTCGTGCTGTAAATCAATAATAACTAATTTAGATTTAAGAATATTGAGACTGATCAAAAAATCATATAGTAACGCATCAACCACATGTACCTGGGCTAGAATATCCACCAAGGCACTGGATGTAGAAGGGTAATTCGGCAACTGCAGAAGTCAAATCCAGGATAATAATTCCAGCGAGAAATTCAATCTTTTTTGAATGCGCGGAAGTGTCCTTGTTTAGGTTCGCTGATTGCAGACTGCGCCACTGGGCTGAGTGCCATGTACCTATCTGTGTGCAGAAGCGTAATCTGGAATGGGGCCTTTAGTCTCGATGGAAATGGCAATAGGGTAATCTCTCAAGTCGCCCCAATCTGTATGGTTGATCGATTTAGCCGGCTGTTGGCTGGACACATTCTGGATGGCGTCGAACTGTTAAGACACCGCGCCAGGCTCGATACAAATGCAAGAATCAACCATCTTGCTCGGCGTGTTTTTGGGTTGATAATGGCTGATCGTTGGATGGCATAATAACACGACCGAGACAATTCATAAGAACCAATAGTTGGGGTTGCATTTCGTCAGAAATCTCCGATTTTCATCACGACTTTATTCCAGCATATCTTGTATTAAGCCGCGCTACCTTCAGGGGGTTCCCAATCCACTCCAGTCCCAAGAGCCTGTCGGATAACCGCAAAGTTACGTGACATTTCCTCTCCTATCCAAAGACAATCCGTCTTGCCATCCTTTGCCCCGGGCCATCCGACCGTGGGGTTTGGTATCTAGTATTGTTCCCTATTCGACGGGCAAGCATGAACTATGATGCCCTCGTATGCGGATGAGTTTACATATAAGAGATCAAGACATGTCCACCGCGGAGGCAATCACTCCTTATCACTCATCTTGTATCGGTTCTTTATTATACTGAAGCTCACATGAACGTGTCTTGACACTCGCCAATGGCTTTGTCGGAAATCTTGGGCGCCCTCTGGGTATGGAAGTGGCATATTCTCGGCGTGTTCGGAGTGTACTGGGCATTGTGGGTTGTATATGCTCACACTCTCCATCCGTATGCTCGATATCCCGGTCCCTTTCTCGCGTCGTTTTCCCGTTCCTGGGTGGTGATGGAGGTTGTTCGAGGGCGAGCGCACAAGACCCAAGCGGCCCTCCACAAGAAACATGGTATTTTTCCTCGGTTTACCTAGCCTGTAGACCAAGTATATGGCTGATAAAAAGCCTGTGTTAGGTCCAATTGTCCGTATATGTCCCAATGAAGTGGTCATCTCCGATCCTGCGTGTCTGTAAGATATATATTCAATCAATTCGGGGTTCACTAAGAGTGACTTTTATACCCCCTGGAGAGCCACGTTTGGTATGTATATCCTCTCATATCTTGATCTCTGCTGTTCCCGAACACTAATATCAACAACACTGTTCCCAAAAGAGAGTAAAAATAAATCAATTAAGATGCAAAAAACATACAACAGCAGGGATTCGCTGGTGGTCACCCACCCAACTACTAACCTGCCGGCGTGTGGCTTGAGTACGGCTGAGCGGACGGGAAGCCCTATTTTCCACACCCTGTGGTCGTA